>OZ010676.1:44810444-44855444 GCA_963932185.1 Troglohyphantes excavatus
ATCGAGAGCTCAGATCCGGAAAGCCGGATATTGAGCCAGGTGGAAAAGGGAATATATATAAGAGTGATTATTTCGTAGATATAAACTGGAAAAAAATGTTATTTCTAATTTAGCGATTGGGTATTAGTCTTTTATCGGCGCCGTTAGCTACTGTTATGCTGTCGATAACATCCGCTTGGTAATCTCTGAGAAGGTATTAGGTTGACTTATGCGTTAACATGAATGGTATAAACGACTTGGATGTTTGAAGATTTATTAAGCGATTCCGCTTCAATATTTATAAAACTGATTAATTGTTTTGAGTATGGATATTGAACTGCTGTTGAAGTGATAAAATGAGAGAACTAATCTTTAGAACACATTTGTTGTTCTTTGAACTTTACGAAGTTGTCGCGAGGCTCGTCTAATAGGTTATTGGATTTCTTATGACATTCGAGTAATTTTTTTTTTCGAAAAAAAAAATTACAAACCACTATTATTATTTCTTCTTCTTTTAATTAGGTCGCAATTCACTTTTTACAGAATTCCTTGGTCTTTGCTATGATTTTCTGTTAATTACTTTCAATGTTATTTCCATCTAGTATTACGCATATTTTAATTTCCTAGTGAATTAGCAATGTAATCCAGACCTGGTTCTGGATGATTTCTTTTAATATAGCTGTAAACCCAATTTGTATCTTTTTTATATAGCTATAGCTATTTTAATGCTTTTTTTTATATTTTATTAATAGCTGTTTTAATGCTTTTATATATTCCGTATATTTTTTATTATTTCTTATGGCATTAACAATGTATTTAAAGGCTTGGACATTTGTAAGTGCTTTCAATATAGCCGTAAATATAATTATCTCCCCAAATTCTTCCAATTAACTTTTTACAAACTTTCTTGATCTTCAACACGAGTTTCTGTCAATAGCTATTTTGATGTTGCAATCTCGTATTCCGTATATTTAAATTTCGGAATAAACAGAAATAATTAGCGATCAAATCAAAGCCTGGTTCTTTATGATTGATTTCCACATTGCCGTAAATTCAATTATCTTTCAAAAGGCTTTTAACATAAGTCTTACATGCTTCTTTGGTCGTTTCTATGAGCTTCATATTAATAGTCCTTTTAATGTTTCGCGCGCGTAATGTATTTGGTATATTTATATTTCTTAATACATTAGCGTTCTTATCACGGTTTGTACCTTTGTAAATGATTTCAGTATGGTCGTAAATCTAAATATCTTTCAAAGGCTCCCAAGTCACTTCTTACATACTTCATTGGTCAAGGCTACAAATTGATGTTAATAGCTAATTTAATGTCACAATCCAGTATTCCGTATATTTTGATTTCCTCATACATTAGTAATCTAATCAAGACCTGGTCCTTTGTGATTGATTTCAATATAACCCTAAATCCAATTTATCTCTCAAAGGCTTCTCCCACTATTCCTGAATGAAGCGCAAACATGTGTAGGTGAGTGTCTAACAGCGGAACGGATAGATTCCAAACCGATCAATAGTAAGACATCTTCAGAAGTATTTCGAAATTACCAATTTATTCCATATTTAGATTCGCAATATATTCAAACAAAGAATACATTCAACAATAAAAAGTACAAAAGAAGATTTTTCTGCATGATCTTCCGCAATCTGTAAATTAAATTAAACAATAATGAGTAGTAGGTGTTGATTTAAGAACAACAACGCGTCATATGCATTGGAATGTTTTGCGTGGGAGCATGTATTCAGGGAGTGTCTCGTTCTACACCCACGCATTGGGTTGAAGTCATGTGATTATTTGAAACCCACATTCATGTGCGCGCTCCAGTATCTGCAGCAATCGACGAAATACAAGAAATGCGTAAATCCAATATCGGCGAAATTGATAGAATGTGTTTTTTACAATACTTAAAGGAAAACTTCGCTTGCAGGGCCGTCTTTAGGTGTGTGCGATGGGTGCCACCGCACAGAGTCCTGCTCTTTTGGAGGGGCCCCGAGCCTAGTTTCAAAAACGATAAAAATATTTAAGAGGAAAATGAATTCCTATTTTTTTTAGAGCTCTATTACATATATATATATTTTAATTTGTAGTTATTAATTTAGTAACTTTCAAAGGCTCCCGAGTCACTTCTTACATACTTCATTGGCCAAGGTTATAAATTGCTGTTAATAGCTAATTTAATGTCGCTATCTAGTATTCCATATATTTTGATTTCCTCGTACATTAGCAATCTAATCAAGACCTGGTCCTTTGTGATTGATTTCAATATAGCCCTAAAATGTTTACTGATCATTTGTGTTGTGGAGCTTTACCCCTAAAATTCTGCATAAAAAATGCACTCTGAACTTCACTACACCAATATAAAATAGAAGTCAACTAGGGAATTTTTTTTATGTGAAACGTCTGTCTGTTTAGTTAATAGGATGTCGCTTGGTAAAATTGCATGAAACGGAAGAATGATACGGGAGTATGTACTGAGTTTGCGCAGATGGAATCTACAATCCTATGCACTCCGTTTACGTAACGAGAATAACGATTAAAGCCTGCAAACCTCCTTTTTCGTGATTGGGTTGCGTTGGAAGGGAGAAATCAGAATATACCGAGCTTTTGCTAAAATTCGCACCGTCAAAGATTCGAAATTACATTCCGTGTTTCCGCTCAGAAATGTAGCCGTTTACGACTCCATGGCCGCCATGATGTTTCATTTGAAAGGGGAATGTTAACCAACACCACAACCTTCGAATGTATTTAAAAGAAAATCTCGTGGGTTAAGGATTATTCAAAGAATTTTAACTAAATAACAAGTAAGATAAAAACTCGTCTTATAGAACATTGCAATATTACAATTAGCAATATTGATTCGATTGCCAATGAAACGTTTCCGGTCCCAGTATTTCCCGCTTGTTGGCACACAATAGTTAACTCCAACCGATTGAAATAGTTTTTTAGTTTTTGTCCTTTGGCAGCACTTTAAATTTCTGGATTTATTTATTTATATTTTATTACACACATACTTTACATTTTCCGCTGATGAACGGTGATGTGTCTCCTGAAGCATGTCCGGATTATACGGACTTTTATTGCGTATTTTAACGTTGCATTTGTATTTTAATAAATATCAAAATTTTAATAAACTACTTGTTATTTTTAAAAAATAAAACTGTTTTTAAAAAAATGTTTTTTTTTACTGTTTAACACATTCCTTTTTATGCCCGTTTAGTCTGCCATTCGAACTATCAATGTATGTTCCCACTCTGTTGGGCGGTCGCTGAAGTCTCTCGGTCATGATATCTTCGTAGAAAAGGAAAGTTAATACTTCATAACGAGATTCGAACACGTTAGCATCATGTTAAGCTTAGCGTTATCGACAGAGTGTTTTAACAGGGGAATATGAATTCGAAAATTTAAAATTTATTAAAATACGGATTATGGGAATTTACAGTTTAATTTGATTAAGTCAAACTAGAGTTACACAAAAGGGCTGTTACAGATAACACGTTGAACATCAATTTCTGCCCACAGCTTTAAGCGCACGCACATACCGTGCGATAATATCACAGACTTATTTCTTCGATTTATGGCCCCGAGAAATTGTGGTCTCCAACCTTCGGTCCCCGACTAATCAGAATAGCAGCTGGAAACCCTTCGGGCAGTCATTTGGTGGTCTCACATCTCCCTTCGAGCAGTATATTTTAACAATTTCACATTGAAAATACATGTGTAGTTTTAACTACATTGAATTCAATGGGGCAACAGTATGTTAACTATGAGCTTTGTGTAAACCGGCCCCTATACCAAACTTGATACGGTTTACCCTAATTCCGGAAAATTAAGAAATTAGTTTGAAAATACGGAAAACATTTAGTTTGGTTGGGAAATATTGTAACGACAAATAAAATAATCATTAGCATTCATTTATAACCCAATAAAATCTCCATTCTTCTTACTTCTCTAGTCATTGTCTTAAGTTATCAGGATCATAAATTTTCAAATAAAAAGATTCGGGTTACATTATTGTCTCTTATATTAGTTTAAAATAATCATAGTTGTGCGGAAATAAGATACTCAAAAGTAAATTTAAAAGATAACAAAACGTAAATTTGTTTAACTACTTTATTTACATATATATATAATCAGATTTTGTTATTCCCCGAACTAGAAGATAAGAATATTCTAGGCCATAATTTTTATATTCACTGTACATTGCATAAATATAGTTATGTGTTTCTAAAATGTATAACTGTTTATTGATTTAAATTCATTACTATTATTATGCAGTATTAAGCAGTATTCTTAAAGAAAACCGGAAAATTGGGCATCTTGGGCTTCTATATAGTGCATGTGAATAAAGCTTTGTGCAACCCAGCAAATAAAAAAATCAGCATAAAACCTTCATTAAAATTGCCAAATTAAAAGTTGTTTGAGGATTTTATAAAGGATATTTTTAAAAAAAAGTAGTTTTTTGAAGTTTTTTATTTTCCTGCATAAAATCTCTAAAAAAAAAATCTCTAATTTCCCTTCAATAATTACAATTCTTCAAATTGAATGTTTTTACTGGTTGTATGACGGTTTTTATGGAGGTTTTTGCTAGTTTTTATGAAGGATTTTAAAACAAAATCCTTTAATTTAATAGATCTTCAAAACAACTTCCGTTTTTCGGCATGAAACCTTCAATTTTATAATTTTGAAGATTTATGCTGTATTTTTTTTACTGAGAGGCGCGCAGGTTTAATCTTTGAAATTATCCGATTCCTTAAAATGAAATTAAACTCATTAGTAATAACTATCAGTTACTAGTAAATAAGTATTCTATTAAATATTGTATTTCCATTGAGATTTCGAAAGTATACCAATTTTCAAGTCCATACGACATTTGGAAGGGGTTCAACATAAAATTAAAAAAATTATACAAAAATATTCAACAATAATGAGGACACAATTCAATGTGAAGAATGAGGGGGCATACAGAATACATAAAAAATAAAGGCATTTTGATTTATCACCTTATAAAACGCTATGTTAAACAATAAAATTATTTAGATATGTAAAATATTTTACAACGCTTCTCCCCACTTTAAAATTATACCATTACTTTAATTAACTTTCTTTAACTTTGGATATAGCCCCTTTTTCCCAGTACAAAAACATACCACATGTGACTACTTTCCCTCTCACGCCACTTCAAAATCCCGAACCCAAACCTAGAAAATGCGAACTAAAAATGAGATGAACCAATTAGAGGTGTCCACGGTCCATTCTCAAAGTATTTCGTATTATATACAGATTCACGATGTAAACTCGAAGCTAGAAGGTCTTGCTCTGAGAAGTCCTGAGAAATAAATGTTTGAACTAAACATAGGCCCTCAGTTTTATCCCTGCATAATTGGACATATTTCACAATCATAACGACTGCTACTATAAATAATAAATTTTACATATATATATATATATATCAGTAAACTTCTTTTGAAAACAATTATGTACGGGTTTCAGTATAAAATGTCAACTTTGCAAATACATCTATGCACTCAAAAGATAAATATTTTCTTGAATTCGATTCGCGTTACATTCTCAAACTTAAATATAAATACAAGCTTTTACCGGTTTTTTTTCATTTACTTTTTTTTCCACCCCCGACATTAAATAAAACAATATTGTAAGCCAACATCAACAACATTGCCTATCACATTACACTCTTTCCTTACAAGTTCCTCGCCGACATGTAAAGAAGTCTGGCAACTTTTTTCTATTCTCCCTCTTGCATCAACGGCTCTCTTTTATAAAATCCAGGAACCCCTTTCTGAAAGGGAGAGAGCTTACGATGGGAGGAGAAGGGGACGGCCGTTTTGAAAAAGGAGTTTAGGGTTTCGTTTTGAATTAGAAAATACCCAGATTACATTCGAGACGGGAAACGAACGAGGGGGTAAAAAAAAAGGAATGCAAGCCTCGTTTTCAAATTTCTCGAAATAAAGAGCAGAAGGAGAAATAAGATCTTTTTGTTTATTTCTGCTTGCATAAGCGGACGGAGATAAATTTTGACAATAAAAGAGGCTGTTTGGAGGTGTTGTTGTTGCTTCGTAATAATAATATGATCCATTTGTCGTCATAAGGAAGTAAAGGGTGTAATAAAAGTGGGGTTCGAATATATATTTTGAATACCCCAAAACATTAAATATATATATATATATATATCGTCGCCTCAGAGCAACAGTAAGACATCGAAAAAAAAAAAAAAAACGAAAATAGTTTTTGGTCTTGTTAATATTACCAAATGTGCCTTATTTTGGTGGAACACTCGGACATTTTTATGTCTTCTTTGAAATCCCTGAACTACAGCCTTAGATATTCAGCTTTGAAAAAACAGCAAATTTTAAAATCAATTGTATAGGCAACTCTGTTTTTGCTGATATCCTACTGTTGCTCTGCGGTGATGATTATATATATATATATATATATATATATATATATATATATATATATATAGTTTAACCACATAAAAGTCAAATTAGCTGCTTGGTGACGAAGCCCACACGATTCACTTCCAAGTGTGGAATTGTTTAAACAAGAAGTGAAAGAACCTTGAATCAGTCTACCAGTCCTTATTTCCAGCGACTCATTTCTTCAAGATAGACCCCGTACGGTCGCTCACGAAATAGCCTACTGTGCAGCTCTAATGAGACGCTAATTAACCAGCTAACCAACCGTTGTTTGTGGCCGGTGGAAATGCAGACATTTTTAATAGACGAGGAACACATTTGGCAACCATTTGATCACGATCTTGCTACAATTGTAAATTATACGTAGATATACGAACTCACAATTTTCTAATTAAGAGCCTTAGAAGTTACTTTACCGCTGGGCAACCCTCGCTCTGTACTAAATCGCAATGTTGCCTCCTACAGTTTTGGTAATATTGTTATAAATATTGTTATCATTGCATAATATAATATTGAATTTTATAATTAACAATGTTAATATATAGTGGCAATAAATAAAATGCAATGCATGGATAAGGATATTTCAATGCTATAGTAAAATTGATTAGGAATCTAACGGATTTCAGTGTAAAAAAAAACGTGAATATTTGCAATTGCAAAGCGATAATTTTTTTCGGAGTTAAATTTTGGTTTAAAAATAATGCAATAATTTTCCCTTAACTAGTTTTTCAAACTCACATATTTAAAAATGAAGGTTTTGGATATGATGAAGAAAATGAGTTGAAATATTTCTTCCTAAAAGTGAAAATGAGAATCAACAGTAGAAATTCCGAACCACGTGGGACACTCCAATCGATGATGCTTCGAACTCGATACGATAATAGTATCAATAAACTTTTACTTAATATCGGAACTGATACAAAGTTTGAAATTGAGTATCGTAATCACATCCAACTACATACGGATCTTTCTTCAAACTTTGTGTTAAAGTTAGTATAGGCGGCGCGTTGAAAGGTCAGGCTACGAGGAACCGAAAATGCACGAAATGTCAGGGGGGTAAAAAAAATCGATACCTTCTAACATTTGACCTTTAAGTGGAGGCTTGTCATTACGCTCACGTGTTTTACTTGTGAATGGAATGCCTCGGGGGTGTTACTGTTCTGACCCGGAAGTCAATGGAAATACTTAGTACGATAGAAGGGGCGACCCGTTTACACTTTTACTAATTTCTCACGTTTGAAAGCTGTAATAGCTGTAAAACGAAAAGAACCGATAGCTTACTTTTTAGGCTCTGGTAAACTTTGTTATAAATGGATATGTTTCTTGTTTTTTCCTTAGTACGATAGAAGGGGCGACCCGTTTACACTTTTACTAATTTCTCCCGTTTGAAAGCTGTAATAGCTGTAAAACGAAAAGAACCGATAGCTTACTTTTTAGGCTCTTTTAAACTTTGTTATAAATGGGTATGTTTCCTGTTTTTTTCTTAACGTGAGAGTCGGATCTTGGAAAATTGGTGTCAAAGTCTGTAATTTTAACTGTTCGACTACCGGAGTGACTATTATAGCCGAAAATAATATTGTGATAGTCAGAGGAAATGAACGCATTAATCGTTGTTTTGTAGAAATAATAATTTGTTATATGATGAAATAAAACGTTTTGAGTTTTGTAGCGTTACAGTGTCATGAAAAAAGAAGTTTCAGAATTATAAGTGATTTATTTATGGAAATACTTAAAATCAATACTTCAATTGAATTGTCAGTTTTTAGAAGAGAATAAAGACCAAAATATGACAAAATTACTTTTTGGGCTTTTAAATATCTCCAAGCTTTACTCTACACGCGTGTGTTAAGAAAAAGACAAAAACTGGTCCCTAGTGGCAGATATAGGACCTTGAAATCAGAGTAAGGTTTAAGAAAGGAATGAATCCTGGACTTATTCCCTTTTAAAATCTGACGATTCAAATGTGTTGGTATATGGTAATCCCAGTATGTTCTCGAATATAGTAAAACGTGAAAAAGTACATAACTAACCTAGGGTAAGGTGAGGTAAAATGAATAGCAAAAGTGCTAATTTTTCATTTAAAGCTAGTTTTCACTTTTAAAAAGTTATCAATATGAAACTTTATTTGGCGTATTTATGCAACGGGTTTAATATATTGTTTGAATACGTTTCATAATATTTTTTTAGTTTAAATGGTCAAATTTTTAGTATTTTTTTTAAATTCTTTTTCCACTACAGGTGGGGTATAATGAGTAGCGAGTGGAAATCAAGGAATTTTTCGTGTAAAAGGCACGATTAAAACAAATTGTTTATTTAAATTAGTAACTTAAATAAAATAGAATAAATAACCATCAACTCTTAAAAACTCAGTATATTTGATTATTAAGTGACTAATATTGTAACAGTCTTTCTAATAACAACTTATTAAGTTGAAATTTGAAACATTGATTTTATTTTTTATTATCTCCGAAAAGGATTGTTTGATAGTATAATTTGTAAAGGGTTTCCAAGGACGGTATTATCCTAGGTTATTGTGGTTGCTGCTATCCGTACACTACAGGCAATCTAAAAAGGATCTTAATCCAAATTCAAGTATACGCAAAGAAATCAACTCTTCAGGTGTATCTAATTTAAGATTTAATTAACTTAATATAGGTTACACATTATATTATTTACAATTAATCGAAAGTGCACCTACGTGATTGGCACTTCCTATTCGTTCACCTTATGGTACAGTTCTATAGTCTCTTTCAAGATGGCGACGCTCCAGCGTCATCATCACTTTGCTGCGCAGCATTTTCCGGACATTTTATTGGACGCTTCACATGCGTGGGAGTTTTTCCTACGTGATTTTCCAGCAATTTATCTATTATTTTGATTCAGGAATCAATGCTGCATTTACTTTTTTTTTAAATTGTTCCGCAGACTATTATATATAGCCATTGTTTCCTTTAGTATTGTAAACTAAAAAAAAATATAATTTCTTTTTCCTTTTATAAGTTATTTACTATTTTTAACTAGCGAAACTTCATAAGGTTTAAATAGGGAATAAATTCAACATTTTTTCAACTTTATAAAAAAAATCTGGGTATATATACCTTGTTTTTAAGTACCATCCTATACCTAAATAGGGATCTGAAGTTCCAGTAAAAATTTGGTGTTATAGAATGAAAACTATCACTTATCCTTTTTTTTCGATTTCTGAAAAACTTGATTTTTGGATTTATTTCCTTTTAAACCTGACAATTCAATTACACTCTCAGTTTTCTTTGTAACGTTTCAGAAAAATGAAAGAGAATAAGTTTTATATATGAAGAGAAAACGCACTTAGAACGTGTTTACTACAAATTTTATTTACACATCAATGGTTTTGCTTTCAAATTGTCTATCAAATTAAACCATTTCATTAATCCAAAACACATTGAGCTTAACTTGCAACAATTGGTATCTGCATACGAGTCAATGCATTTAGGAAAATCTATTTGCGTTTTCCCACGAACCGCTTTAACGCCTGATATGCGTCCCATATTGTGATATAGGGAGATATAGCGTTTTCTCCTTTTATGTCAAAGGTGCCAGGTTCAAATCCTTGAAGGATCGAATATACGCGGTTTTGCAGAATTCGTGCTCTAAGATTGTGTTTTGGTTTGGTTTGGTTTTGTTAATTAACGTCGCACTAGAGCTGCACAGTGGGCTATTGGCGACGGTTCGGGGTCAATCTCGAAGGAAAGACCCGGGAACACATACACATTCACGCCCACACATTCATACATGCACCTCGTTATTTTAGAACCATGGTCAGATGACGAGGAAACACCTGAACTGGCACCCAACGCCTTCAATAGACGTCGGGACTTTGGACCCCGATCAGATTTATCGTGCACCAGTCCCGTATACACGCCAGTATAATTTGTTGGATATTCTCGACGACTTTCTAGTATTTTTGTAGCGAAGCTGGCAACCCTCCGATCGCAAGATCACTACTTTTTTACTTTTCTATGTCAAGTCCATTTCACGGATTCGAACCACCAATCCTCTGATTAGTAGCTGAACGCTTTACCAACTGAGCAACTGGGGCTCCTCTAAGGTTGTGAAAAAGCATAACTGTCTCAAAAGTTGTGCTTTAACCTAGTGGTGGGGATCAGTCTTTATTGTACACATGGTACAAATAATAGAGCAACCAAGCTAGTAAAATGCAGATTTTGAGTATATTTCATTTTCAACCTTTTGACGGAGCTCCATAATGGGAAAGTTACACTGGCTGTGCGGTAAGTCATAAGTGGCGGTGGTGAAATTTAGCTTTGGGAGGCAGGACGAAGAGTTCTCAAATTGCCTTACAATAGGAGGGTGTAACTGTCAGACGGATCATTAGTTAACAATCCTTTTTCAAAGTACGGAGATTCGCAAATTTGGGGTAAGTGCGTTGAAGGGTGGAAATAAGGACAAGCTCAACCGATGACGATATGTAGAAACCATTAGTCAAATATCACCTGTCCGAAGCCATGTAATTACCTGTTCTGCCACAAACAGCAGGCTCGAGATCTCACGCTTTTTAAAAAATCCCCCCCCCCCTTCTTTCGTGGGTCGAAAGTGTTCCTAGCCCAGCGCTAGACCTCTGTACTCTAAGAGACACAGGTTGTCCCAAAGGTTAAATATGACACAAACAACAGTCTTAATGCAGAAATAATATCTTGAGACGTTTGAAAATTCTTTATCATATTTGTAATCTTTTTGAATAGGTATTTGTTTTGCGAAAAACATCCATTTAAGATGCAATCGTTAAAATATTCAACTATCTTCAATATGTATTATATGAATTTATGTGTGTGTGTTTAGTATGTTTATATATTTCCTTGTGTATGATAAAAATAAAATATCGATGTTTTCATCATCATAAGGTAAACAGAATATTTCTGGGAAAGGTAGTACGAGGTCCCTTGTGATTTAGTCTCAAGCTGTATAAGAAAAAAAAATGTTAGATCTATAACTTGTCCAGAAATCAAATATTCACCTGTCGAATACTAAAGCAAAGATATTCCCTTAACACCTATTTTTCTGCGGAATCTTATACTCACTTATGATGAATGGAATGCTTTTTGTAAGTCAAGGATTAGGTCTCGGATCGCAATCCTTTTCCAAGATACGGAAAAATCTTTTTCTTAAGTCAATGTTTTGGTCTCAGGGTGGGATGTCTATTTGTAAATAAATGTTATCCTAATGTGTTAGGATAGGAAAATAGTCAATAGATAGGGTTATATGCGCAGACCTCTTTCTGAGAAAATATTTTAGCTTGTCAAGAATTTATAAGATCGGTCCGACAGATTCTGAGAATAACGAGAAAGACATTTGACCTATACGTCAATTGGTAAAATATTGTACATAAGGTTAACATTTTTATAGTTATAACTCATTGCCTTATAAATATAGTAAAAAACTTGGTAATAACCCTCTGATGGAACTAGAAAAACTTAAATCATCTATGATTTTCCAGTTTTTCTAGCAATACACAAAAACTTTAAATTCATAAAAATATTTTTATGTCGATATATTTTTTTAAATCTAGAGCATTGGGGTGTTTCTTGGAAGTTATTTAAATTCAAATAACAAAAAGTATATGTAATATACATGTATTGGAAATATAAATTACAATAATTTTTAGAAAAAACTTTACAATTTTGTCCTTTTGATAACTGTACAGAGGGTTAAAACTTTTTATCGATTGGAAACTGTAATTTTACTAAATTTAATCTAAATCCAACTATTAACTTTTAAATTCGCATGGACAGGCTAGATCCCCCTGTTATTTGTTTTAGTATATAAGTAGGTTTTATCCCTTTTTTAATCATGTTCACTGAAACTTAAATATATATATATATATATATATTTCCTGACTCAACAATAAATGAAACTTTTTTTATGCCTTGAAACATTTAAACTATCATCCATCTCCTTTAATATGGTTAAATATTGCCAAGAATAGAATAGAATTCATATAAATGTAATCTCAATTCAATAGGCAATTTCGCTAATACTAAAATGCAGTTCCATAAACGAATTTGTTACGATGTTCAAAAAAAATTCTTATCTAGGACATTTTTATTCTGAATCAATCTACATGTAACAACCTACGGAATCCTTGGAATGAAATAAAACGAAAAAAGGACACTCTTTCGCCACATTGTTTCCTAAAACGAATTTCCGGAATGTCAGCGGACTTATATAGAGTGATACAATTACATTTGCAAGGCAACGGAATTTATATCTGCTTACTGTATCGGGTCACATTTATAAAAATTCTGGATTACTACTTGAAGTATTATATATGTATTATTGAATTTAATGTTTAACCAAATCAATATTTGCTATTGATATTTATTCATATAGCTATTTACATGCACTCTCAGAAATAGCACTCTCATTTTTATTCAGCAATCGCCAAGTCTACTATAGTCAATTTTGACAATCGTTTCGCCATTGAACCCCTAGACTTTTGACGAAACAAGAAAACTTATATTTTGACTAAACAAGAATCTTCAAATTTTTGACGAAACAAGAATCTTTTTAAGTTTTGTCGAAACAAGAATCTTTTTAAGTTTTGTCGAAACAAGAATCTTCAAATTTTTGACGAAACAAGAATCTTCAAATTTTTGACGATACAAGAATATTTAAATTTTGACGAAACAGGAATATTTCAATTTTGACGATACAAGAATATTTAATTTTTGACAATACAAGAATATTTAAATTTTGACGATACAAGAATATTTAAATTTTGACGAAACAAGAATTTAAATTTTGACGAAACAAGAATTTAAATTTTGACGAAACAAGAATTTTTTAATAAACAAGAATCGTCAAACTTTTAACGAAAGTAATTTACTCAGATTCCTTTCCGGTGTTATCAGCTCAATTACCGTTCTTATATGTATATTGCTACAGCTTTTCTGGCACTGTCGGTAGTGCGCCTTATTATTACCAAAAGATCCGATATGCGAGTCGAACCATCGACATTTATTTGAACTCGTCCTCATTTTTGACGAAATAAATTTCGTGAAAAAAAATAGACAAATTGAATTTTCTCAGTTTGACAAAATATGGAATCAGGAGAACTTAATAGACGTCTGTTTCGACAAAAATGGCGAAAGTTTATACAGAAACAAACATTTTTAACAGTGTGATATTTTATTTATTTTTTCATAAATAAACACATAATTATTTTGAAAAGATTTTTTCTAGAGAAATTGTTCATTTTTTAATGAAAAAATAAAAATGATTTATTTTTAAGTAACTTATCAATTCAGATAAAGTAGTCGCAGTTTCAGAATAATAATAAGTAAGAATAAAATATCTGCCTAATTTGTAAATTTTCAAATATTAGACTAGAAAGCAAACAAAACATAACCATTTCATAAATTATATTTATTTTTAAGAATCTTACACTTTCATCATGAAATAAAGAATACTTAAACCTTCTGACCGTTACAAATGTATTTTTGCATCCTTGTTTCTTTAGTTTTTTCAGCAATACACAGCATTTTTAAATACATAAAAATACTTTATTTTCTAACATCTTCCAAACTTTTTTTATTGGGGTTTATATTCAAAGACATCTCTTTAAGAATAAACAAGTTTTTTTCCTAAATTTTTTTTATATAAATTTATTAAAATATCATTTAAACTCTCTAAAGAGAAAACAACTTTACAGTTTGGTTAATTTTCTGAACGGTCAGAGGGTTAATTTTCAACATGCCATAAAGAATCTTAAACTTTCTTAATATGCACTAAATAAAGAGAGTCTTTCATAATATGTATAAAACACTTTGCATATTGAACTTTCATTATTTCACTAAAAAAGTAAAAACTAATATATATGCTTGCTTTATTTATTATATACATATCGTCGGCTTAGAAGTAAAACCACGTATATTCAAACTATATCTACCAGCTGTTGTTGGTGAGAAATCCAAGGTCATTTTTTTCCTCTCTGGATAGCACCAACGTTATTCACATTTTGAAGTTAATCGCTTTTATTTCGTCCCCATCTTCGGGCGGTAAATCTTTAGATTAAATATACCTGGTTTTTCTTCTAACTCGAAAATATGTTAAATCAGATTTAAAGTTTATCTAATTCCATAATTACTTAAGAATATTTGCGAGTACGTCTGAAATCATGAAACGGAATTTTGATAACCAATTTTCAGGTTGCTTCACATACAATTCAAAGTTCAACGACTATAATTATGATAGACGCAAACAAACTTTCTTTTTTTTTCATGCAATAAAAATGTTCGTTAATATCGAACAATCATGAAAGAACAAAATAAAAAAACTCCTCTAAACCATATTTTACTTTAAGTTAATGATGATGAAACGAAGATTAAAACAATTATTTGTCTGATCTTCATTTCATCAAGATGAAAATGAAGATTAGACAATGAGTTTAATGCAAATATGTATGAACTAACACTCCATTTTCAAATACACCTGCTATTAAGATTGATGCCCTAATCTCCCTAAAACGCTGCAGTTCAATTACTTTGTAAATAAATAGAAAGCTGGACTCTAGCAAAATCGGATCTGAAAAGTAAATAATTAGTGAGCTGCGCATCCTACAACTGAAGAAAGAGTGTCCATTTATAAAAATCAATATTTTGGATTTAGTTTGATTAGTTATGTGTTTTTGTATTTGCTGGACCTATTCTTGTGGAATAATTAACAGTCGAATATTTCGTTCAGCAAAATTTTCGAAGCTGATTTTGTGGGCTGGCCGATGTATAGACGAACGGTGAGAGTGTCAGAATCAATCACCGATCCCGACATGTTTATACCGATCTGGTAATCGGAGGGTTGTCAGATTCATTCCTTGCGCCCATAAAAACACTCCTGGAGGTGTTGGTATAGGAGACTGATGCACTTTAAATCCGTCGTGGACCAATGTCCTCATATCTATACCAGGTTGCGTAGAATGCAATCTAATGTGTTATCTTCTTCATCTGACCATGGTTCAAAATTACGAGATAGTATTATCGGGTCTTTCGAGATACATGCCAAACAGTCGAAAATAATCTACTGTGTAGATCTAATGTGTTGTTAATTCAACCAACCAAACGTAACTAGTTGGTTGGTTGGTTAGTTAGTTAGTTTACCCAGCAAAAAATTAAGCATAAACATTTTTAATTTTTTTTGAAAATTGAAGGTTCTACGCAGGAAAACGGCAGTATTTATTATTTTTTTGAAGATCTATAAAATTAAAGGTTTTTGTTTCAATATCCTTCATAAAAACTGTAAAAAAAAAACTTCATAAAAAAACCTGCAAAAAACATTCAATTCTTAATCATGAAGGGAAAATGTAGATATTTTAAAGGTTTTATGCAAGAAAATTAAAAACTTAAAAAAAACTGCATTTTTGTTTGTTTCAATATACTTTATAAAACCTTCAAAAACCTTCAATTTGACAATTTTGATGTAGGTTTCATGCTGACTTTTTTTGCTATGTAATTAACGTCGTACTAGGGTTACACAATGAGCTGTTGACGACGATTCCAGATTTATCCAAAAGGGAAGACCGAGGAAGACTTTCAAGGCTCAAATTACATGAACAACACTTGAGATGGCACCCCACTCGTTGGCTAACCCAGGCTCAACCTCGAGGAGCTCTAATTCCGAGCCCGGTGAACACTAAGCTAATATTTCATAGTGTTCAGAACAATTTCTCATTCTCATTTCATAACTCTTCCTAATATCATTACTATTATATAACACAGATGTCTTCGAAACTACACAGATGCCTTGGAAATATAATTTATCTTCTTTATCGTAATTATTGCATAATGAGTACTCTTACAAAACTTGTTCTGTCCATGTAAAATGTTTTCTAGAATTCAGTAAGTTTATTATTATTTTGGATAAGACTAAATTTGGAACGGCGCAACTAATTTTCGAAAAGTGTAAACTTTTTTTTAAACGGTTGACAATTTTGAAAACACAACCTGTTTTCTGGTTATATACTTAATTATACTTGTATTGATACTTCATCGTGGTAGGGGAAAAGAGCAGTTTCTGCACGCAGAATGTATATGGATAACACAGGATTTGGAATGATTCGCAAGAATTTAAATTAAATTTTAATAAGACACAGCCCAACTAAAACTTAATTTTACTGAATATTGATTAATATTTATGTTGGGACAGTAAAAATGTCTTGCTCGAAATATCATCGTTTCGGATAAAACAAGTTTTTGAACCGTTATTTTCTTATTATTATAAAAATCGTATACGAAACATAAAATTGCAACGAAAAAATATGAAGTTTTAATTATTGAAGAGAATGCATAACACTTTACATAAAATAACATCTTAGCTTTTTTTTGTTGACCTCCTGTCATTTTCTGAATCTTCGTTTTTTACCATAACCTAATAAACTTAATTTAACAAAAGCTACCATAAAAGTTAATAGAAGGTAACTCCGTAAAAAATAATGCTCTGGCGCAATATGCACACTAACATAATATAATTAACTCTGAAATGGTGCGAAACTCAATAACCTAAAATCTTTTCTTCTGGCCGACATTATTAACATCCTTAACAAAGTCCCACGTAAGTGATTTTTTATGGACATTTCCCCCCATACAAAGAAGTCCGTCCCGATTTCCGTTATGATACGTCCCGAAATGTCATCCTTTGTTGCAGTAGCCAATCGCGTGTCCCCAAACGATTCTCATCGATTCGTTCGAGGGGAAGTTTTCCCCGCCAAAAATCAAAGGAGTGAGTGGAGTGGAGAAGTATCTTCCTTCTCCTCCGACCGTAGGGCTGGTTGCTATTTTTAGGTCTCGGGATGGGAAAGCACGGCTTATTAGGTAACGCGTTTACAGCATGGTTTACAGCCACGGCTTTTTGATTATTTTTCTTTCTGTTGCTTCTAATAAAACGCGGACTTTCCCGCGGCGTAAAGGACAGATTACACTATAAATGAAAATAAAATGCAGATGTTGGGGATTAGAATTCTTAGGGGAAGAAGGATTTTATTTCTCATTAAATAAGAGGGAAAACACTTGGTTGATTTTTTTTTCTTTAATAAGCAAGGCTACTTTCGCACTTGTTTGGATAAGCGAATTGAGTAAAAAGGATTATACAGTAATTTGGTATAGATCATAAAGCACCGTCTCAACAGCTGGCAGGTTATTGGCATTAATCTGTTGAGAAAAAATAATTAGTGTTTTATTATTTTTACGAGAGTAGACTAATAGGAAACTAATTGATTAGAATTTGACAAAAAATATCACTAAAATTATTCCCCTGTTTTAGTTTATTTCAACGAGAAAAGTATTTTTTTAATTTCTTTATTTATGAATACAACATTACACAAACAATGTGACTGAGTATGCAATATTCCTGGGTGCATATTAATTCTTCTTCATTTATAATTTAAATAAGAAAGTTATTAATAAGGTTAAAATATCATATACATTATTCCTTGGCCTATTATTGTTCCTTGATTTATAAAGTTTATTTCATTGCCTAACAGTTATAAATTTATCGCAGTTATAATGATCCCAAATAGAATTTAAATTTGTTTATATATAAGTATGTTTTTATATAAAAGTGGTAAATATTTGAAAGTGATTTTTAGTTGTTATTTTAGTTTTTCTAATCAATTGAAATTAGGGAATATTAAACCATTATAGTACAAAAGTATTTTGAAGAGGGTTTTATTATGAAAATTAAAAATTATTTCATCTACATTTATTTAAGTTTTCTCATTTAACCATTGAAATTAATACATCAAGTAAACAAATTGTCTACGAAATGAAAATTATTAACATTTTCCACAATATATAAACATATTTAACGTTTACATTATTTTTACGTAACATTTCAATCCTTTCCTATTCCTTTCTCCAAATCTTTGGTGATCTAGAATGACAACATTAATGTTCCATTGTGAAGTTAGTGAAACTACAAACTAAATAAAGAAGTTTTTAAAACTCAAGAACATGCTGTTCCCGTTCATTTTGAAGGACACGAACGGAAAACCACATGTTATTTTTCCACCTAAGAGGTGACAGTGAAGTACAAAGGATTCAAAAATATCCGTTTTTTAAACAGGAAATCTCTCAATATTTCTTTTGTTGTGGAAATATTTTAGGATAAGAATAATTCAACTTTACATAAAGAGCGATGGATTTCGACCCATTTAAAACTTAATGCGAACACAACCTAAAATTCCAAAAAGTATATATAGACGCAAAGTTCTTTGTTTCGAGTACTGCATTTCCCATAAGCAAATCGGGTGAACAATATTTTTTTTTCCAACCCAATTCCTTTCGGCGTTTAAAATACTCTTCTCTGTGATCTTCTTATCTCCATCTGCGGACTTTCTCGTGATGGTAAAGTATTGGGAAGAGTAAGCAAAAAGGAGACTCTCTTGAAGGTTGCATTCGGGGGGGATAGGAGAATAAAAAGAGAACAAACTATTCGAGTATCGAAAAGAATAAGTGAGGCCTCTAGCTGCGAAATGGGATCGATTTGCTGGGTCTAAACTATATTTTTTCCCAGTTGTAGAATATTCCTCCGTTTTTCTCCAAACAGGGTGAAAGAAAGAAGTGGTTTTTGATTTCTTAGAGAAGCAAACTCTGTTTAGGAAAGTAGGTTGGGTATTTCAGGATATTTTTTTTTTCAAGGTTGCTGATATTTAAGGTTAAATCAGTTAACGCTCGGTATTTAAAATTTCGTGGATTAAAAGTAAATTCTTCTTGAATACTCTACAATCATTTTGGGAACATTAAAACTTAGGATTTATGTGGATTTCACCATAATAAACATCTAAACCCATACAAACCACATAATCTGATAATTCTTAAATAAAAAAATAGTTCCATTCCATATCTTAAGTCATAATTTTGGAACGGGAATTTACAAACTTCTTCTAGTTAATATATTTTTATTAAGTATATATTTATTTCTATAACAATATATTTTTCACATTTTACGCAGTACATTTTTTTTATCTTTAAATAAATTATATTGCATGATATTAATTTAAATATTTTATATTTTTTTTAACTGTAATAAATAATATATTGCACAATATTCTTCTTTAAATATTTTATATTTTTTTAACTGTAATAAATAATATTGAATAAATTGCACAATATTCTTCTTTAAATATTTTCTTTTACAATTACGTTGATAAAGTTGTATCTTGAGGTACTTCCTTACCAGCGTTACAAACAAAATAACAAATTGTTTACCTAGTTTCTCTTACAAAAGATCATTGAAAGAAATTTTCGCTATTCGCAGTTGCGATACAATATTTTGTTACGATTTCATGCACCATTGTCGAACACTTACAATGATAAAGAAGCCATCTAACAATTCGCTTTTACTTCCATTCACTATTACAGAATTGTATCCTTATGAAACTATTACAAAATCGAGTGATAATGGTAAGAAGCCTTTTAACAATTATCTAGTTCTATGCGATGTCTTAATTCCTATTACGGATGTTACTAATAGGTATTTGCGGAGTTCATTTCTTTAGGTAAACAATTTTTAATAAATAAGGATAAAAGATAAATTTCAATAGTTCTGAAAAAGTAACCGTCGCAGTAAAAATTGTTATGAAATAATTTTTTATAGAACTTATGTTTACAATATAAATATGTAATTTTTACGTATAGGGCAAAAATATTCATAAAGATATAAAAGTTTAAAAAATAGGTTTATGTTCTGTGTTCAATATGTTGTTCAATATTCAATATATATATGGTTGGTTATGCACTTTTTTCGTTTATGTAAAAAATTATTTAACAGGGGAACCAGATAAATTGTAATAGTGGCCAAAAATCGTAAATAATCTCATAAAATATTTTTTTTTATTAAATTTTAATTTTGTTTTTACATTGTATATCTGTAACAAACATTTTATAATCTAAAAATAGAATAAAAATATTTTTTTTTGGAAAATAGGTGTATGGTCTGTTAAAACTCCTTTTCAAAATGTCCCTATAATAATGTAATTACATGCTTCATTTCTTTAGTTAAACAATTTTTATGCAATATAGAAACCAAATGAATTGCAAAAGTGCCTAAAACTTAAAATTATATGTCAAAATACTTATTATGAAATTTGTTTATTTTATTTAAACGATAGTTTGTAAATAGAGTATATTTAGTTTTAGAATATTAATATGTAATATTTTAAGAATAAAACTTACAATAAAAAATAATTGAAGTAATGAAAAGTAGGAATATTTTTACAAATAAAACAAAAATTTAATAGATTGATCAAAGAATTTGAGAGCGAACAAAAATAACAATGTCAAATTCTTGTGTCGTCTAAAATTTGACAATCAAATTTAAAATATTTAATCATAAATCGTTTTATATCAATTGGGAAACTGTCAATAGATGCATTATACAAGTTAATTAAATATTAACTTTATAATTATCTGATTTTGTCTTTAAATATTTTCACTTCATTAATCTGAAAATATTAAAGCATGTCAAATATAGCTCATTCTGGAAGTACAGACTGTTAAAACTCAGACACAAACAATAACTGAAATATTTTACTAATTCAGTTACAAGGCTAGAATGTCAAAATATAGTACGAAAACGTAAAGCAAAAATGCCTTTTGATATCTAGAAAAATCTATAAATATTAACAATGTCTTTAAATTAAACTAAATCTAATTTAAATTAATACATTCTTTAGCTTTGTTGAAACGTGCCATTGTCAAAAATCGATAACAGCCCGAGGCAAGATCTAAAATGATATATTAAAACTAAAATATTTCGGAACTGATACGCCAGTTTTCATTTTACCTCGAATAGAATTAAGCAATTGTGTCTTAATAAAATCGGCGAATATCTTAGGCATGCAACTTTTTACAAACTTTTGATGGATGTATAATTATTGCAAACTTTTATTTAGCTTAATCTTGTACAGTTATTACAGTGGAAACTTTCTCTAATGTGTTAATTCTCGCATATAATATTTTCGCAAGTTCTGATTTAATATAAAATGGGAAATGCGAAATAATATTTTAAGATTTTTTAAAAGCAAACGCTACAGCTTCTACTAAATAAATAGTGTTCCAGTAAAAGAGAAACTTTGGAGCTTTGGAGTGCGCATTTTTATGAAACTTTTCTTTATTAGTACTTTGAAGCGTACATAATGAAATCTGATAATTTTTTTTTTTAAATTACTCCAAGTAGTGTTAGAGAAGAATTTTAGTATGACTTTTGATTTTAAAATTTGACGAATGAGAATAGACTTTTAACAGGAAAGTCACTAAAGCTAATTTTAATTATTAAAAATATTATGCAGTTTATGGTGTAGTAATTTGCAGCTAATGTGTGTATGTAACTAGATGCTGGAAATGGTGAATACATAAATACGAGTCTCTCGCGTTCTAAACTAAATCTTATTTAAAAACAAATAAATAATGGAAGATAATTGCTCAAAAAGTAAAAAATTAAGAAAGTTTTGTTCATAAAACAATGTTTAATATGAAGATGCGTTTACGAAAATTAATTTGGCAGTAGATAATTTCTAAAAATACAAGTCCAGCGTCCATATCGTAATTGTAAACATATTTTCAATTCTTCCCGAAAAGTTTGGTAAAACAAAACTTCTAAAATTTAGTAGAGTTAAATAATTTAATCCTAACTTTCTAAAATATTGTTATTGTTAATATTTTTTTACAGAAGAATCCATTTGCTTCTTTCATAAAGGATTTAGCAATTGTTTTAATTTGTTAAATATGATTTAAATGAGTTATTGACATTTAACATCTTTAACATTGGTTCCGAGTAAGGGGTTCATGTACGGCGAACCCTTACGGAAACATTACAGAAAACATGACCGTAACGAAACATGGGTAACGAAAACGCGACCCGAGAGGCAAGGAGTGCATGTAGGACAAAGTGGACCGTATCGAAGTGTATACGTAATGAAATCATGAAATTTTAATTGGCTTTAATTGACTTTTTAGTTAATAATTATACTTTAATGGTAGAGGAGATAGGGATCATTGATACACTTTTTTTGAACTGATATAAAAAGTACTTAGTTTCTATATGATGCTGATAATTGCGGTATTAATTAATAAAAGAACTTATAAATGTATGTTTATATTAAAATTTTATTTTGTTATTAATTAACACGGTTCTATGAAATTAATATTTTGTTATTAATTAATACGGTTCTATGAAATTAATATTTTATTAATAAGGATCTATGAAATTAATATTTTGTTATTAATTAATACGGTTCTATGAAATTAATATTTTATTAATAAGAGTCTATGAAATTAATATTTTATTAATAAGGTTCTATGAAATTAATATGTTATTAATTAATACGGTTCTATGAAATTAATGTTATTAATTAATACGGTTCTATGGAATTAATATTTTGTATTAATTAATACGGTTCTATGAAATTAATATTGTGTTAATAATTAATACGGTTCTATGAAATTAATATTTTGTATTAATTAATACGGTTCTATGAAATTAATATTTTTCCGAAACAAAATACTTGTATCAATCAGTCCCTGATACGGGATATATTGATACAGGCCTGAAGAACAATGATTCATGACCGGATTTTTATTGGTAAAGGTTTATTATTTAGATTTTTTGTGTAGTATTTGTTTAAAAATAAATAAATATAAACGTTTAAAGCACAACATACAATTAATTAACTTTAGACTTTAGCTATTCAGTGGAAAACAAATCGGTCAATACAATCTCAACATATAATCCCAAGCTGCATTTTTCTATAATTATTAGTTAATCAATAACCAGATACATTTTCCGTTAATTAAACTATTCTAGGGTTAAAATAAGGTATACTTAAGTAGTCCATTTTATATGGGATACATATCAAAGTGATCTTCGTGATGGTGTATCAATATGCCCAAGCCAGCCTTTTTTTATTAAACTTGTAAAAAAAAGGTAAAACCACATTACCTCAAAATTTATCACAATGTCACTTAAATGCAAGTTCATACTTTTTTAATGTGTTTTGGATTTGTTATATACAAGATTTGGTAAGAAAGCACAATTGAAAAAACATTAAAGCAGTTAATTTTTAAGTACTCAAAACATGTTCGAGACAAACCAAAGAATATATGCCTACTAAAATCTTATGCTGTAACTGTGTGATGCTTTGCTATCTGTGAGTAGACAATTTAATTTGTCACTAATCTCAATTTGAAATTATAAGGACTGTATCAATATTCCAGTAAATCAATGTCCCCTTTTCCTCCTTGTTGACTTTACAAATACCACTACAATAATAAAAATTACTTTGTCCAAAATCCAAAAAGGTGCCTCTCACTTGAGTTTGACGCTACACGCCTTAAACTCTGTGGCCCTCTCCATAGACACGGCTTGCCTAATGTTTTTCAAATAAATTCAATATTTATTTTTATTAATCTGTTAATTTTAAAAATCATAAAATCAAAATTTTAAATGTTAAAAAAACATTTTTAAGTACCTTTAAAATCGCGAAATTTTACAATATTACTAGTTACAATATTACTCTTTACGATGTTACTTGTTACAATATTATAACAAAATAAAACTTGAAAATATTTTTTAAAGTCATCAGTATTCACAGTGTCTGTATTTGAAGGCTTTAGAAGTAGAAATTTATACGTTTTCTTTATATACAAGCGAAATAGTATTCTCTTTTGTTGAATGATGGATCCTAAGAATTGCAGCTTGAAAGGACTTTCATATTGTATTTCATTTTTTATACTTATATTTAACAATAAAATTGTAGTATCTTTCATCTTTATTGTGTTTCATATTCGAAATGTAAGGTTTCCGAGATATTTTGAGTAAAAATCCGTTTTAAGTGTTTAAAAAAACGTTAAACCAGATATTGCTATTAGGAATTATGTTTTTTCAATTTATTGTTTTTAATAAGTAGCATTAGGAACAACTCTAAGGTTTATAGTAATATTTACATATAAAAGAGTTTTTTTCAATAAGATTTTATTTAATTTTATACCTTTTATTATTTCTACAGATTTGAAGCTAATTGCGTTACATTCTGTTTGAGTATTTGATGTATCTCAATAAATTTTATCAAATAGTTTAATTTTAAATGAAGAAAATTGTCGTGGGTATCTCTAATTTGTCCCAGAAATATACATTATTTTAAACTTGTATAAATATCCCATCTTGAAAGAAAATATCTTTTAAAAGCCACTGCTATTAGAATACTATTTTTTTAAGGCAAGTCATAGCTTAAAATCTAAATACATTAAAAACAAATTGTATAAGCATCTTAAATGGCGACCATTTAAACTCTCTAATGAAGTTAATTTTATATTAAAGCAAATTTATCTCATTTTGAAAAAAAAGTCGAAATATAAAGTAAACCATAATAAATAGTTACAATATAAAATCCTAAACAGTTAAATTATAATATCCTAAACAGTTCAAATCCAACATCCCAAACAGCAAAAATCTAATATCCTAAGCAACTAGAATCTAATATCCTAAGCAACTAAAATCTAATATCCTAAGCAACTAAAATCTAATATCCTAAGCAGTTAAAAGTCACGATTTTAATTTTAAAGGATATTTAGCAATGCATCATATGGTACCATAGATGTTGACATTACTTTTCCGATATCTAAAGTAATGTGCTTTAATTTAAATTTAAAGGTAATACGTAAAACGGCAGAAACAGTAATCCTGCTATAAGTATTCAATTAAAATGTTTTCCCATTTGGACATCAGTTTCTATAAGACGAAGTTTTCGGATATTTCTAGTAAATATATATTTTTTCTACTTAAATTACTTCAAGATCTCGAATTGGTGCAATGCTGATTTCATGATTAGTGTTTTACAATTATAAGAACTCGTTTTATTAAATCCTTCATTTTAAGTTTCTCTATTCGAATAAAATCAAATAACGGTTGCACAACAAAAGAGCTAAGCTGGGACGTAGCTTTTTTAAGAAACACAAAAACGGGGCACGAAGGGATAAAATTTAAATTAAAATCTCAAAGCAGACAAATCAATTTAAATTAGTGTCGCATAAGGCACAAACTCAAATGGTTGTCATGACAACTATAATACCGATTGCTAACAAGCTCCCCTTCTTTCGATTTTATGTGATTTTAAATCTATTGAAGTGAAAAACTTCAATTGTATTGTTCATTAAGTTAAAGAAACAGGGGGCTTAACGCAAGAGCTCTTTTAGACTCCCCCAATACTTAGTATTTTCGAGGGTTTTTTTGTCTTGTCCAAACAAAATCTCGAGGATAAATATTCATTTCGATTATATTATATATCACAAAACATTCAATATTTCCCAATATATTGATTTTTTAAAATACTAGTGCGAATTAGATGTCCAATATATTTGTTTTAATACAATTAAAACAAATTGCACTAGCATTAGCAATTATTAATTTAAATTATTTTTAATGTTAAATATTTTACACTAAAATTTTGTAATAATTAAATTTTATACAAATTTTATTTACTATATAACCTTCTTACATTAATTGAAATAGAATTATAATTATTTACTAGTAGTAGTAGTAATATATACTTTATTACTTACATAACATATTAAAAAAATTATGAGATGTATTATATAATTAATTTTATAATTATGTCATGTCTATCAGTCTCTTTTTATTAAATATATGGTAAATTTAGTACAGATGAAACAGGACGTTTTTTAAAAACAGTTTTAACAAACTGTACGATGGATAGATAGACCAGCATTGTGTATATAAAAATAATAAAGCTTTTTTCAGCTTTTGAAAAAGTATTTGTATTTAATTTCTTTAAGCTACGATTTTTCAAAAGTTGAGTTAATTTTTCATTTACAGTTACCCTATCATATGAAAGTTATTCTTTTCCTCTAACATGTAAAATAAATATTTTTTATAAGAAAATTTTATGCTATGTATATTATGCTAATTAAACAAATAAATTAAAAAAAACACTTGTTGAAGTGCTTAAAAATTCAAATTAGCTAATGGAATGTTTAGGTAGTAAATTGTGATGGCGCATTTGTATTTAAAAGAAATTTCTCATATTCTATGATTAACAATAAACATTTTTTAAATAAATTTTAGTATTTTTTTTAAAAAATTTACTTTATATAACTTATTATGCAGATTGTCTAATCTTTAAGTTTATTACCGCAGGAAAACTCAGCTTCATACCAAATAGAAAGAGATAAACTTGGGCGGCTGGTTTGTTACTATTTACATCAATAAAATTGATACTAAATAATATTTTATCTGGATTACTTAAAGTATTTAAATTATAATTCGTATTAATGGACTTTTAACTTCGCACAATATTACAAGATACCAAAATATATACAAATTAAAAAGATAGCATATAAAAATTATAATATTGTAAAACAATACAAGAAATATAAACTAAGAAAAAAAGATTACCTATAAGATATAATAAATTATCTGCAGTTCATGTATTATAGGTCAGTCTGCATTATTTACGAAATATGTATGTCATTTAGGCGCTTCACTACTTTAATTATTCTTTCGATTGAGCCTGATGTGGGGACCTCACATTCTTTCTCCAGTTGTTTAAGTTCTCAATTGAGAGGGTTCGGATGTGCAGGTCTTTCGTTAGCTCACACTCACACAGAATGTCCCATGCTCACTGTTCAGTTTTAAAGTTCAAAAATATCATACATACATATACATATATATATATATATATATATATAATAAAGATCCCTTTTATGGCCCTTGTGCTCAATGGATCTTAACACATGAGGTAACAAAAGAAAGAGAATTTTCAGGAGCTTAAACTCATTTAAAAAAAAAAACGTTGATAGTTATGAGATCATGACTATCAACGTTTTTTTTTTTTAAATGAGTTTAACCCTTTGCACTCGTAAGGCGCCTCTCAGGCACCAACATAACGACCAGTTATTTCGTTTTCCTGTTCTTTAAGATAAACGAGAACAGCAGGATATTGTGTTTAGAACATCAATCTTTTTTGCAACTTGTTCTCTTGCAAATACAAAACCGATTAGGATTTTTTTCCCTTTATGATTATAAAAAAATCTATGGAAAAGAACGTAGAGGGATAACTGTTCCATAGAAAGAACACAAATCGCAAAGTGTTCGCGGAGTGCAAAGTGTTAAAATAATTCATTTAAACGTTTTTAAACAAACCGTTGATAATGCTGCCATCTATGAATGAACAGAAACGTTAAACTTTTATAATTTTTTCGCTATAAGAAATACGCTAATATATTTCGGCCTTACAACGAATAGGTGCGTGTGTGATTTTGTTATTAAAATGGTCGCGTCACCAATTTATATTGACTAATATGGGTCTTTCTTTGCAGGCAGTATGGCCGATGGTCGCACGATCAGGCCTTTCCGTGCAGGATGCTCCTATAAGAAGGCATAAACTAAACTCTCTCCCACCATGATACCTTCGCACCGTAACAACGTAAGTACTTTTATAATATGTTAATAATAGGTGAAAATGATTTGATATATGTAGTGAGCTTGGTAAAAAAACTCGCGTCATTTCCGAATGTTTTGAGATATCAACGTTTTTAACTTTTGACGGTACCATTGAAAACTGTGTTGATAACAGTAACAGTGTTTTATTTCTGAACTACATTTATACTTTGGAAATTTTTCCAACAAAAGTATACTTATCAATAAACATAGACATTAACATTAGAAATAAATAATTGTTAAAAACTGAGAACCAAATCCATCATATGTAACTTAAAAATTATTCAATTGTTTTCGAATCCATTTTAGAAACTATATTAAAAATGCATATATATATATATATATATATATATATATATATATCTTTAAATAATAATTATATTAAATCAAATATCAATAAGTTTAGGCAATTTGATAATGAATATACATTTAACCAAACTATTGAAATTTGAAATGTATTGGAAATAAATGCCTTGATAGCTTTTTCGAGACAGAACCAACTCAGCTCAAATTTCAAGCCATCAATCGTTAAAAGGGGGGGGGGGGTTGAAAAAGCAGTTTTGAGACATCCCAAATCTTTAGTCTTCGACTTTCTTAACCGATTTTTCCCTTCGAGCAGAATTTCTTTTCAAAACATATCTCCCCCATTATCCCCTTCCTTTACATTATCTAGAATTTTATCGAGGACATCTTTCTAAAAATAGCTCCAATCCTCAACTGGGTCAGGTACTTTACTAAAGTACTTTACTATATATGTGAGAGAGGCACCAACTTCATTCGAGGACAAAACATCAAATTTTATTTTACGATACTGTAAAATAAATAAATTCTGAAGCTCGTAATAACATATTTCAGTTAAAACCATTTTCTATTCTGTAAAACAATATTGAAATTTCCTTTCAAAACATACTTCCTTCCTGAAGTCATTCCAACCCCAATCTACTTGAATCCGTTTTCTAAATATTTTTTAAAAAATATTTGGATCAGGATAAAAGTCATAGTTTCGTTGAATGCCTTTCTTCTGTACAAATACAGATAACCCCACACACACAATATTTACCAAACGTCATATATTTATTTTAAGCCAATGAATATAAATCTTGACAATTATTATTAAACATTTGTGATCGAGGCCTTTTTCGCTCGAACTAACCAGCAACCCGAGGCGATCTCTGTAAATTTGGTGAATTGTGCCTGAGAGTCACGTCTCGACCGCAAAGGGTTAATATATTAAAATTATTTTATTGTGTTCACAAAGGATTCAAAATAGCTTTATTTCAAAATGTGAACATGAAAACTATATAATATAAATTTAAACCCCTAATTATTCATCACAATCATGTGTGAAGCGATATGGTAATCGGAGGATTGCCAGAATAGTTTCTTTCGTGCACCAAAAAATATACACCTTGTACAGGGGACTAATGCACGTTAAATCCGACGTAGTCCAATGTCCTCACGTCTTTGTCAGGTTGAGTGAGGCGAAGCTCAGGTGTTGTCTTCGTCATCTCAACATGGTTAAAAATTACAAGACAGCGTTCCCGGGTCTTTCCTTCGGGATATATCACGAATCGTCGCCAGTAGCGAACGGTGTAGCTGTAATGCGACGTTAATTCAACCAATCATATCAACTAAGCAAAAATGTTATTATTTTTTTACTATTTTTCCCTTATTCTTTCGACATAAAAGTTTAAAAAATTTAATAAAATTTAAAATAATATACTTCAGGTTTAATATTGCAGATATTCGTCAACACCGACAAACATACATAAAATTCAATTTTAATCCTTTAAGTGGAGAGAGAAATATCAAAATTTTAAAGTGGTTTTCAACGCAAGAAAGTTTATTTTATATTTCTAAAAAGGTTTCTTTTTTAAAAAAATTTTTTGTTTTCAATAGAGATATTGTTTAAACATACCTAATAGAAGTAGCACACCAATTATCCAAACTCCAGTTATCCGTATTAAACAAAGCGGATCATCAATCATCCGGATCGCTTTAAAAAAAAACAGCAAAATCCATATTTAAAAAGTTTTTATCGGTGAATAATATTTTTTTAACCCTTTAAAGACCGCATTTTTATTTACCAGTATAATTTTTTTTATTGTCTGGAATTATGTCTATTTTTAGTCTAGATTAATATATTTATTCACTAAAAGTATATCTTAATTTTTAGTTTAATGGAACTTAATTAGGTACATGAAACTTTCATGTTGCTATTTGATATCACTGGAACTTAAAGTCTTGGAAATAAAAGGGTTATTCAATGAACATACTTTTGATAGCAGAAAAAGTAGCAGTAATAAATTTTTTTTCGGAATTACAGAACATGTTATTAAAAATTAATTTCCTAAATATAGTAGTGCCATTTACTATTAAATATAAAAAATATTCGTGTATTGTCAGGTAAGGCACCTTTTAAATGATTCCAAATGGAACCTACGGGAATTTATGTTTCAATGCAAAAAAATGCAGTCGTGCCATTTGGCACGACTGTTTGCTCCGAAGGGGTAATAGTCGTTAAATAACATTACAACAGTCATTTAATAACAAGAAAAGTTCGTTTTTATTTCTAAGAAATTACCTAATTTTGTGAATTATCCAATTATCCGGATATTCGAGTAGGCAAAAAAGTTGTAAACCTTAGAAGTTAATACACTAAGATAACATCACAACAATCTTTCCAAATATCCACCTTTGTTTGGCGATCAACATAAAATCATCTTTACAAACAGCAACCTATTAATAAATGCCACGTGACCTACTGACAAAAAAAAAACATCTGTATTCTTCTAAATCCCCCAACACATCCCAGTATTATGTCACGATGCCAAACCAACAATAGTGTGAAAAATTAATCCGTAGATGTCACCCCAAATCGAAAAACGTCAACTCAGCTTTGGACGGGACCAGCTTCTTAAGGTTCCTTCCCCAACACCTACCCTAGTACATCTCTCTAGAATTCGGGACATCTTTCTAAAAATAGCTCCTATCGTGCACCAGGGAGGGGGAAGAGCAAACCACTGACCAGGACAGAAACCGGAGGATATCATTTTGCTTTATTGAAAGGAAAGAGTCTTGGCTAAAGAGATGGTGTAAGAATTTCCAATAACTGGAACATTGTGACTGCCATGATATGAGGGTTGGTTGCTTTATCCTGCTGAGAGGAAGGTGTTTATGGTGGTAAGATAATTGGGGATGGGTTGTTTTGAGTTTGTTTAGCAATTAAAGTTGTTTTGAGTTCGTTAAAAATTATTAATGAGCTTTTCCATGTTTAATATCTTAAATGGATATAAACAGGTAAAAGATGATAATATTTAACTTTTTAATTCTTATGTCTTGACTGATTATTTCATTTGTGCCTTAAAAAAATATTAACCCACTGACCCACAGCAATTGGGAATTTGTTTCTACTGTTTGGAAATTTAAATAATTTTCCCTGGTCATGTTATTTTATATTATTTAATTTTTTTTAATTTATTGTAATGACGGAGCTTATAAGTTGCACCTCAGCTCTTTGAAATAAAAAAAAATATTGTAAAATGAAATATTTTTATGAATTTAAAAATTGGGTATTTTTTTTACTGTATATATAAATGTTTAAAAATGGCGTGAGTATTTTTGTAATTAGTTTGATACTTTGTTTAAAAGTATACCAAGCGATAACTTTTAAAAAAACTAAAACAATAAAAATGACTTAGAAATTTCTTTCTAGATAATCGAGAAATAGTTCATTAATATTATTTTATCCATTATTTCTTTTGCTTGTGAGATATAAAAAATATATAGATTAGGCTTTGCTTTCGGTTAAATATATATTTAAAAACTAAGAGTTTTTACAAAACCAATATCATGAAATAAAAACACATATGAAACACATAAAAACATATGAACAATACCGTAGTATATTCAGTTTTTGTATACGTTTTCCCCTTTATCGGTGCGTCAAGCACCTTACCATTTTGTAAAAATAACATTTTCTTCTACAATTTATCTACAATTCAATCTACAATTTATATAATTTGAACTTATAGACCAACTGTATTAAATTCGAAAACATTTAATATTATTTAAATAAATAACATTCTTCCAGACCCATTTCCCAAGTGTTACACACACTAAAATATTACTAATTTTATCCCCATGTTTTAAGCTCGAAATGGTCTGAACTACCTTCATATCCCTTTGTTGGACCTTTTCCAATAAAATCCAAGAAGTCAATGTCTCGCCTTCAACATATTGCGATTTAACACAAAAACAAAGAATATTGATTTGTTTGCATAATTCTCCTGTGACAGACGAATGGTGAATACATCGGACACAGCAAAAAGGGTACAATTCTTAGCAAATATGTAGCGATCTGGTAATCGGAAGGTTGTTAGAGCCGTTCCTTTCGCGATGAGTCCGACGGCCGCACCATTAGGTCATCACAGACATAAATTTTTATTTAAAAATACACATTCTATAGTTATTTTAAAAAATGTTCAGAATGTTTTAGAAATCAGCCCTTAATTATTTTGGTTCCCCGTTCTTTCTTTCGAGATAGACCTAGAACCGTTGTCAATAGCTGACTGTACAGCTCTAGTGCGACGTTAATTATTCAACCCGTTGATGTATTTAATTTAAATACAAAACTTTCGAGTTGCTAGCCGTGGTACTTCTATGCCGAGTTGTACATAGCGAAAATTATCGTTGAGTTGGAGACGCTAAACTAACTTATTGAAGGTTCAAAACTTGTTTCCTCTATGGGGGCGTTGAAGCAGATGTTGCAGCAAACAGATTGTACCCCATTTTTTTTTAAAGTGATTTAGTGCTGTTTTTTAATACCATAGCATTGTAGAAATATTAAATGTATATAAATTTAATATTTTTTCCGATATAACTAATTTTTATATTGCCAAACAAATAGTTTTTTTATTGCTTTTTAACCACTTCGATTTGCAAATGACTGACCATTTTAATAGCAGATTACATTTAAAATGGATTTCTAAAGAAAATAGAAAAAATCTCAGCCAAAAACAATAAATGTCGGCCTATTTTAACATGAAAAATATACGAAATATTGCGATAGTTATAAAAGTGGGGTACAGTTGCTACTTCAATTGGCTTCAAGTCAACAAAATATCTTGCCCAACCCAGAAGTTACAGTTAGAGATCAGTGTTTGGAGCTAATACCATGCATTCACACTGAACTGAATTTAGAAACCAATACATGCATCATACCGAAACGGCCATACAACAAGACCTTACTGTTCTACCATTATTGTGCGATTACCATCAATAATTTAAGTACTAATTCTGAGTAAACGTAGAGGGTTCCGTTGCCCGAGGTACCGTCGTCGGCTAATAACAGAGTTCAAATACGACTGATACAAGAGAGTTGACAAAAATCTTAAAATGCAGTGAACTTATGAGGGTGCCTCCAATTTCTACGGCGTGTATACTGGACAGGTGCACGTTAAATCTCATCAAGATCTAATGTCCTGACGCCTATTGAGGTTACTTCGGGTACCAGCTCAGGTGTTGTCCTCGTCATCCGACCAGGGTTCAAAAATACGAGGCATTGTTCCCGGGTCTTTTCTTTGAGATAGACACCGAACCATCGCCAATAGCACAATAATAAGGTCTAGTGCGACGTTAACCAAACCAACTGAGTAAAAGTAATCTCATAGTTAAAATCTCAATCGAAAATAGATAGCCGACTAAGTTGTTAATCAATCTTTAAAATTGACTAGTGAAATTCCAGTGATTACTTATTGTTTAAGGTTCAGTAAAAATACTTAGTTTTTTTTTAGTAATAGATAAGTTGTTTCAAAAACATCTACTTTTACAAGATTAAAAGTAAAGGTCAAATTTGTTTAGAGTCATTACTATCTAGCTATTACAAAATGCACATGTTGGCATGCTAAAGGGTCTTTCCTTCGAGATAGGCCCAAGTCCCGACGTCTATTGAAGGCGTTGGGTGCCAGTTTAGGTATTTCCTCGTCATCTGACCATGGTTCTAAAAATAACGAGGTGCATGTATGAATGTGTATGTGTTCCCGGGTCTTTCCTTCGAGATTGACCCCGAACCGTCGCCAATAGCCCACTGTGCAGCTCTAGTGCGACGTTATTTAACAAACCAATCGAGATAGGCCCCGAACCGTCGCCAATAGCCCATTGTACAGATCTGGTAAGATGTTAACCAACCACGCCATATTTCTCTAGTAATTACTATTATGGATTATTATTTTTAAACCTTAGTTAAGTTTATAAATTCATCAAGTTATTTTTGCTAATCTAATAATATCTGGAAAGATCAACAAAGCTAAAAAAATTATTACAAAATCTATGTCACCGCCAATAGTCCATAATATTGCTCTCGAGCTACTTTCACTCAACCAACCTATAATTTCCTATACTACTACATTTAAAGGATATGCTTTTTGAAATTAAAATATATCATACTAATTTAAATAAGTGCTTTTTATATAAAATAGTATAATATTATTAGCATTATATGAACATGGTTAGTTGGCATTGCCATCGCACTAGACCTACAATACGTGATTAAATGAAACAAGCCAACATAATTTTGAGGCTTGGAGATCAGTATTTTTTAAACTTTCTTTTTAAATAGCACGAGATCAAGTCGATTAGGAGTCTTTCATACTTGTAAGTTAATTATATAAAGTATTTATAAAGTTTCTTATCAAACTACAACGCGATAATCAAAGCCTAACTTGGTCTCGATTGCTTTCTCTGCCTTCTAAAATTTCAAACTTGTATATCAATTTGTTAAAATTGTTTGTTCCTATTTTCGTGTACAAAAAAAAATCATGGAAACTCAAGTTTAACTAAATTAGCAATCATGACTCGCTATAATACCTACTAATCAGAGGATTTATGGTTCGAATCCGCGCGATGGACTTGACATAGAAAAGTAAAAAAGTAATGATCTTGCGATCGGTGGATTGCCAGCTTCGCTACAAAAATACTAGAAAGTCGTCCAGAATATCCGACAAATTATACTGGCGTGTATACGGGACTGGTGCACGATAAATCTGATCTGGGTCCAAAGTCCCGACGTCTATTGAAGGCGTTGGGTGCCAGTTCAGGTGTTTCCTCGTCATCTGACCATGGTTCTAAAATAACGAGGTGCATGTATGAATGTGTGTATGAATGTGTTCCCGGGTCTTTCCTTCGAGATAGGCCCCAAACCGTCGCCAATAGCCCACTGTGCAGCTCTAGTGCGACGATATTTAACAAAACCAAACCAAAAAAAGCTATAGTACCAAAACTACACTGGTGTGAAAGTAGTTGGTTTGGTTAATAAACGTCGCACTAGAGCTGCACAGTGGGCGACGGTTCGGGGTCTATCTCGAAGAAAAGACTCGGGAACACATACACATTCATACCTCTTTATTTTAGAACCATGGTCAGATGACGAGGAAACGCCTTCAATAAACGTCGGGACTTTGGACCACGATCAGATTTATCGTGCACCAGTCCCGTATACTCGCCATTTATTTTTGCGGATGTTCTGGACGTCTGAAAGTATATATAATTGTAACAGTTATCACACAAAATCAATTAATGTGACAATGAAAAAATTTATTTAGTAAATTAGAGAAACATAGCTTTTCCCTTCAATATTGGAAGACCAGTTACTTTAACCATCCAGCCTAAGCAACTTGTAGCAAACCTATTAAAAAAATACAAATCCCCGGTCTGTAGAGATGTTTCGAATAGAGGGTTAATAGCGAAGATAACATTTTCAATTATTTTTTTACTTTTAAAAGAGTTTAAAATTTAAAAAAAAAAGAGTTTTTTAAATGTTCATTTAAAAGTAGTAATTCAAATAAATGGTTTATTTACACAAATAAAAACTACAATACACTTAAAATTAACAATAGGCACAATACCTAACTTGTATCAGAGTTTGTATAAAGACAGCAACTGTATACATTTACAGACATTTAAAACAGGCATGTTCAGACATTTAAAATACATTTAAGTCATAGGATCAGAAAACGTCGATTCACATTAAAACCAGGTCATATTCAAAGTCCTTTCAGTTGCCAAGAACAGAATTTAGTGAATAAACAGAGATTAAAGTTCTCACCTAAAGTATCCAAGTAGAATTAGTACAAAACTCAAGTCGAATGCAGTCCCACCAAAGAGGAAACGATAAAACATTTGGGAAAAGTTGGTATTTTTTGCTAGAACTGAGGGACACAAGTTGATAGTTTTCATACAAGGTCCAGATAGTATTCACAGTAGAGTTCATCCAGCAGTATTGATGGTGTTAAGAGAGTCTTCGGGGTTACAGTAACCCGTAATTACTTTGAATGAGTTTTATTTTATACGTTTAAAGACTAACTAAAGTCACTTCTCTTAATTTTGGGGGCTCATGATGACCTGATGCTGATAAAAGCCGAATGCGAATCGGCATGACGCCCTGATAAAAAGTTAAGGTTTGGTTTGGTTAATTAACGTCGCACTAGAGCTGCACAGTGGGCCATTGGCGACGGTTCGGGGTCTATCTCGAAGGAAAGACCCGGGAACGATGCCTCGTATTTTTGAACCATGGTCAGATGACGAGGGCAGCACCTGAGCTTGCTTGGTTGGTTAAAAAACGTCGCACTGGAGCTGCACAGTGGGCTATTGGCGACGGTTCGGGGTCAATCTCGAAGGAAAGACCCGGGAACACATACACATTCACACACACATTCATACATGTACCTCGATATTTTTAGAACCATGGTCAGATGACGAGGAAACACCTGAACTGGCACCCAACGCCTTCAATAGGATATTCTGGACGACTTTCTAGTATTTTTGTAGCGAAGCTGGCACGGGACTTTGGACCCCGATCAGATATATCGTGCACCAATCCCGCCATAATATACACGCCAATATAATTTGTTGGATGTTTTGGACGACTTTCTAGTATTTTTGTATCGAAGCTGACACCCTTCGAGGCCTCCGTGGCCGAGTGGATTAAGGCGTCACCTGGGAATCCAAAGGGTCCCCGGTTCGAACCTTTGCGCGGACTAGACTAATAGTAAAAAGTAGTAATAGTAAATAGTAAATAGTAATATAAAAATAGTAAAAAGTAGTGATATTGTGATCGGAGGGTTGCCAACTTCGCTACCAAAATACTAGAATGTCGTCCAGAACACCCACAAAAATTAACGGCGTGTATACGGGACTGGTGTACACTAAATCTGATCGGGTCCAAAGTCCCGACGTCTATTGAAGGCGTTGGGGGCCAGATCAGGTGTTGTCCTTTTCGTCTGACCATGGTTCAAAAATACGAGGCATCGTTCCCGGGTCTTTCCTTCGAGATAGGCCCCGAACCGTCGCCAATAGCCCACTTTGGAACTCTAGTGCGACGTTAACCAAACCAACCAAACTAACCAAATTAACCATACCAGACACCCTCTCCGATTGCAAGGTCACTACTTTTTTTTTACTTTTCTTTGTCAAGTCCACTGCACGGGCTTGAACTAGCAATCCTCTGATTACCTGCTGAATGCCTTTATTCACTGTGCAACTGGAGATCCCTAATATGGAAATGGATTTGACATAAGTTAAGCTGTAACAATCTTGCTTCGGGGGGGGGATGGGGGGGGGGCAAGATTCGTTCTTAAATTACAAAACTCCTACAAAATTATCCTCAATTGCCACCGGCGAGTATACTTTTAAATCTGATCGGGTTAAAATGTTCTGATGCCTATTTAGGTGGTCATGGGTGCCTCCTGAGGTGTTGACCTCGTCACTGGTCATGGTTCAAAAATACGAGGCAGTTTTCTCGGATCTTTTTTTTTTTCGAAATAAACCCCGAACCGTCGCAAGCCCACTGCTTTGCTGCAGTGCAATGTTAATTCAATCAAATAAAAACGGTTTTAACTGGTACATTTATAGCTCAGTAACCGGGAGGTACGGAATTCGCACTGATCTCTAACTGTAACTTCTGGATAGGGCAAGGCATTTTGTTGACTTGAAGCCGATATGGAGGCCGCCATGATGGGGCACACTTTTCTTGATACCGCAATATTTCGTATATTTTTCATGTTAAAATACGCCGACATATATTATTTTTGGGTAAGTTTTTTTTATTTTCTTTTTAAACCCATTTTAAATGTAATCTGCTATTAAAATAGGAAGTCCTTTGCAAGTCAAAGTAGAAGTAGTTAAAAAGCAAGAGCAAAAACTATCTGTTTGGCAATATAAAAATTGATTCTATAAGAAGAAAATATAATATTTATATATATTTAATACTTCTACAATGCTTTGGTAATAAAAAACACCACTAAATCATTTTTTAAAAAATGTTGGGGCACCGTATGGCAGCTTTCAATTGGTTTCAACGCGCCCGTAGAGGAAACAAAGTTTGAGCTTTCCAGCAGTTACAGTTAGAGTTCAGTGGGAATTCGGCTAGCAATCAGAGTATTGCAAGTTCGCATCACTTCAATGATCTCTAACTGTAACTTCTGGATAGGGCAAGACATTTTGTTGACTTGAAGCCGATATAGAGGCCGCCATGATGTATCCCACTTTTCTTGATACCGCAATATTTCGTATATTTTTCATGTTAAAATACGCCGACATATATTACTTTTGGGTAAGTTTTTTTTATTTTCTTTTTAAACCCATTTTAAATGTAATCTGCTATTAAAATAGGAAGTAATTTGCAAGTCAAAGTAGAAGTAGTTGAAAAGCAAAAGCAAAAACTATCTGTTTGGCAATAAAAAAATTAATTCTATACGAAGAAAATATAATATTTATATACATTTAATACTTTTACAATGCTTTGGTAATAAAAAACACCACTAAATCACTTTAAAAAAAATGTTGGGGTACAGTATGGCAGCTTTCAATTTGTTTCAACGCGCCCGTAGAGGAAACAAGGTTTGAGCTTTCCAGCAGTTACAGTTAGAGTTCAGTGGTTCGCATCGGCATGACGGCTTGACAAAATTTAAAATGTAGTGATCTCGTGATCACTGGGTTGCCAGATTCACTATTAAATTACAAAAGTCGCCTGAAATTATCCTCGATTACTATCACGGTGGAAACGGGACTGGTGCATGTTAAATCTGATCGGGGTCCAAAGTCATTAAGACTATTAAGGTTGCGTCGGGTGTCAGCTTAGGTGTTGATCTCGTCACTGGCCATGGTTCAAAAATGCGATCTAGTGTTAGCCCGCACAGTGGGCTATTGGTGACGGTTCGGGGCTTATCTCGAGGGAAAGGCCCGGGAACGATGCCTCGTATTTTTGAACCATGGTCAGATGACGAGGACAACAGCTCAGCTGGCACCCAACGCCAACAACAGACGTCTGGACTTTGGACCCCGATCAGATTTATCGTGCACCAGTCCCGTATACGTGCCGTTAATTTTTGTGGATGTTCTGGACGACATTCTAGTATTTTGGTATCGAAGTTGGCAACCCTCCGAACGCAATGTCACTATTTTTTTTACTATTCTTTAGTATAGTCCATCGCAAGATTTTGGATTCCCAGCTGACGCCTAGAAAAGTCGTCCAGAACATCCGCAAAAATTAACGGCGTGTAGGATTAACGGGACTGGTGCACGATAAATCTGATCGGGGTCCAAAGTCCCGACGTCTATTGAAGGCGTTGGGTGCCAGTTCAGGTGTTTCCTCGTCATCTGACCATGGTTCTAAAATAAAGGGGTGCAGGTATGAATGTGTATGTGTTCCCGGGTCTTTCCTTCGAGATAGACCCCGAACCGTCGCCAATAGCCCACTGTGCAGCTCTAGTGCGACGTTATTTAACTAAACCAAACTAACCCAGCTGACGCCTTAATCCACTCGGCTACGGAGGCCTCGAAAATTCCACAAGGACAATGAAACGATTTTTCGATTCACGTAGCTATTGGACGTCATCTGACCATGGTTCTAAAATAACGAGGTGCATGTATGAATGTGTATGTGTTCCCGGGTCTTTTCTTCGAGATTGACCCCGAACCGTCGCCAATAGCCCACTGTGCAGCTCTAATGCGACGTTAATTAACCAAACCAAACCAACCACGTAGCTATTGGCATTCAATATCACGTGACGGAAACTTAAACTCCCTAGACATCCTGTCGATCTTTTCAAGTGCAAATCATCCCTCCCAAAATCCGCCAAACTTAGGCACGCGGCGGTCTTAATACAAATTGCATCACTGATGGCGAAGGTTTGATTCGTAATTTCATTCACCCCACACGCGGGAAAAGTAGTGGCTTTTGTTGATGTCGACCCCGCTTCCTAAGTCCGTTTCTTTCCTCGCATATATCAGTGGTCTCGAATGACGTCAGTAACCCGATCGTTACAGAAAACGCATGACGGGCCCCTATTGACGTCACCGGTGACGTCACGATGAGTAGGCGGAAGCTGGGTTCGAGAGTAGAGGGGAGTGATCAGTGGGGTTCTCAACAACTTGGATTTATTTTAAGGAGGCTTTTGACACTTTTTGGAAACTTGTTGGGGGAGCACTTTGAGGTCCCGTTGAGGTAAACAGCTCAATCAAAGGGTTGGGGTCCGACTGGGAATTGATTTGTTTTAAGGGAGATGGAATGGAATTTTATTTTTCATTCATAGTTTGTAATATTCGTGTGGGTGTCATTCATTCACAATTGAAGAGTTGAATGGAGGAAAGTGTTGTAAGATTTTTTTTAAAAAAATCATATATAAGGAGCAAACATTCAAAACGTTTTTTGTCCAAAATACCGTCAACGCGGGTTACTTTACTCCTTGCAGGGTAACTTTACTCAACCTGTCGAAAAAAATTTGCATTTGACAAAAAGGGGATACTCTGTGAAGGAAGTCAATAATATAATTTTCTTATGTTGGCAACCCTGCTGTCCAACGGTATGGCTGTTTTTCCCCCTCGCTTTCTGTTAGGGAAATTTACAGCTGTTGTGTGTAGGTATAACCTGAGTTTTCTTTCAATGTAAAAATTTGTATATTTTACGTTAACTACGTGTACCCCGAATAAAATATTGCACAATTGCGTTATGTAACTATCAATTTAAAAGTATACTAATGGGCTTTCTGATATTTTGCTTCTAATTCAGGTTACAAATCATTTTGCTTATCAACCTCATTTCAGTCCAACGTTCGGGGTGGGGTTACTGTACTCAACCTCTTAAAGTAAAGTAAACCTTTTTTTTAAACCTTTAAGTTTTAACCATCAAAACTATAATCTTTTAACAATTTTTGTTTATTTTGTTAATAACTTTATAAAATTTATAATACATCCAGGGGAAAATTATTAGAAACCGTCGTTAAAATAATTTAACATTATGTTGATTATTAAAAATTTCTTTCGGTTTATTATTTTTTATTAATATTTTTCGAAACATAATTGTTTAATGTTTTTATATCAATTGTGCAATGATGACTTATCTTAAAATTTAATCAACGAGATATCTGTAATATTTGAATTTATACTTATATAAAATGTATTTCTATTTACTGGAATATGTGTATATTTGTTCATTAAACATTTATCTGTATCAGTGTCTTTCAAATGATCAATTATTCGAAACCTAAAGAAAGTTGAATATGTGTTAGAAAGCTGAACTATTGAGTTAAATAAAATTTATGTAATTTGCTAGCGGTATTTTGTTTGTAATTATTTTCGAATATATAAGTTTATCAACTAAAATGTTTTGATGAGTGTATTTCCAAATAGTAAAAGTATTTTACGAATAAAAATATTTCTCTTCGTTCTCAACAAGTTCCGAGATTTCGTTAATTTTAATTCATTGACTATATTTACTGTAACGCCACTTTCCAAGTAAATTCAAATTTGATATTGTTTATAGAAATTTTATATTTCATTTAGAATCCCTAAACTAATAATGTACTTTTATTTAATTAAATATTTGTTTTTTACTGCAATTTTTGCCATTGTTATTATTTACAAAAACTTGAGATTGGATTTACATCAATCTCTAGGATACAGTATCAAAATCACATGCGTAAAGCCAATAACATTTAGACATAAGCTATTTCATTTGCATTTTTCGTTCAATGTAATAATATAAAAAATGCTTTTTATTCTTTTGGCGAATATAATAGTAAATCCTACCAAGCACTTTAATCTAAGATACCTTTTCAAAAACAAAAAAAATCCACTTTATCTTAAAGTATCAAAATCCGCGTATTCGGGAATTTGTCACCCGCTTTCAAACCTTACAAACTGATGTTTCTAAACATTGACAAAAATAAATCAAACGCATTGATATGTATATTTTTCACTGTAAACATTTTACATACAAACAGAACCAGAACACCACATTCAAAACTGAATTCACGTTCCAAGAAAAATCCTAGATCACAGCTACGCAGAAGTGTGTTTGAGTTTCTTTTGAATGCAAAAAGTGATTTTGAAATCTCGAAGAAGTTGTTGGCAGTTTCTTTATTTTCTTTTCAATAAACAGTTCATTCAAATAAATTGAAGTCTGGCTTTTACTTGAATATTCGGCTCCGCAACGAATGTAAAGAAATTTCATTTGTGAGGAAACTACTGCGCCTGTGTCGTTCAGTTTTTTTTCCTGTGCAGCAATTAATTGTTTTGTGTCAAAACATTTTATCTTCATATAGTAAAGAAATAATAGTCTCAGGACGGCTTTAGAAGGGAGCTTAACTGTCAGGGCGAGATTTGAGAAAAGACTAACAACTAAAGTTCAAATTATACTTTATTTTTAAGATGTTGTATAGAATTGAACGAATAAAGCGCAATGAATAAGTAAATCAGTTAAATGAATTTCAATATAAATTATTGATATTTCTACTCGAACATTTCTTATTTTGTTATGGTGGTTTTGATTGCAGTGGGAAAACATAAAAGTTTTTGTATAAAGTAATAAAATACTTCTTTCTGAGAAATCTAAATAAAATTTTATTTCGGAAATCTGCATATATTTACACAAAAATCATCTTTTTAAATATTACTTAAGTGAGCTTTAAGTAATCGTTTGAATTGATCAGAACATTTAATGAAAATTCTTACTAAATGTCCATTAACATTATTTTTCAAATATGGTTTTATGATAATCAAGTGTTAATTTAGTTTTTCATAAAAAAAATGTAGTTCAAATCCAATAAATGCTTTATAAATTATTAATATGCTCATAGACATATGAATCGGTTTACGTTGCGACTCACTCGTAAATTAAAATTACTCTAAAAAAAATATTTTGAAAAAATGACGATTGTTGCAGACGAAAAGTATGTAGAAAGATGATAAATGGTATATAAACATCTAAAAATACATATGTTCTGTTTCTTTTACTGTTTTGAAATTTTGTACACACCTTCTTAAGTACGTTTAGCATCGTTTTATGCAGACAAAAAATTATCAATTTTTCCGGATTTTGGGGTTCGGGTCCCCCTATAAAAGGCTTCGTCAAAGTGTATGTGATCTAGTTTCGTTTCAATACAGTTTCGTTGTTTTCTGTTCCAGCCCCAGCAGGTGGCTCCTCAGAATTCCCTCACTGTCGATAGCCATACCACCGTGTATGTCCTTCTGGCAGGGATGGCCGGAGGACTGATGCTGGCTGTGGCCGTCATGGTCTGCTGCAAGGTTTGTCTCCGCAGAAAGAAACCACTGACAAGGTAAGCGTGTCAGCACAATCACAGATCTGCACGCATTGACATGACATTTGAAACATCCCAATTGAAAAATATTCCATCAAGTACCCAGCAAAAAAAGTCAGCATGAAACCTCCATCAACATTTTCAAATTGAAGGCTTTTTGAAGGCTTTATAAAGGATATTGAAACAAAAAACTGCGGTTTTTTATTTGAAGTTTTTAATCTTTAAAATATCTGCATTTTCCCTTCGTGATTAAAAATTGAAGGTTTTTTTGCAGGTTTTTATGAAAGTTTTTTACAGTTTCTATGAAGGACATTGACACAAAAACCTTTATTTTTTATAAATCTTCAAAAAAACTGTAGTTTTCCTGCATAAAACCTTCAATTTCAAAATGTTGATGAAGGTTTTATGCTGACTTTTTTTGCTAGGTAACTTCACCATTGATTTTAGTACGACAAATTCTATTTTAGATGCAGTAAAATAAGATTTTTTGTTGTGGATGAGCCCGCATGCAAAACCAACTATGTAAAAAAATTAGATAAGCATTAAATTTTATAAAAATATCTGTTTTATTTCCAAAAATTCTTAACATTTCCAAAAATATCCCTTTCATTAAAAAATAAAAAAAAGAGTTATCCATAAAAATGCTCATACTTCTACCAAACATTTTGGCTATTTTCTGCGGTTTGCGATTAAACTTACATGTCTGTTTTTGCTTGGGCTCTTTTCATTTTACAATTTGAAATTATTTAAACAGAATAATAGTATTTTATATTTTTAGAAATCTAATTTGTTCAACAGAATTCATATGTTTAATAGCATTTAAGGATGAAGATTTTTTTACATTTTCGTACCTTTCAACTCCACAAATCATGTTCAAGGTTTGCTTTAATTGTGTTTTATCGTACACTGTAAAAAAATCACTTTAAAATGAGTACCTAAACATACTCGATTTTCTTTGATTACAATTTCATCGTAAATGAGCGATGACATACACAAATTTAAGTAATCGTACTTTCTCCAAAATGAGCAGTAAGATTTAATATTGCAAATCTCAGCTGCTGTTCAAGCCATCTTAACAAAGCCACCTGACAAACTTAAAATAGTTATTCAGAAGATGGTACATCATTTGATGCCAATTGCTTAAAGGGACTCTTAGTTATTACAACTCAATTATCTCACTTCCCATTGTTTTAGCACATTTTTTTAATATTTCTTCTCTTTACAACTTCTTCACGTTGCCCTGGTAGTACAACGGATAAGGCACTGGCCTGCGGTGCCTTAGGAAATGGGTTTGATTCCCGTTAAGTCTGGTTGTAATTGTGGATATTTATTGAAAGTGATTTATGAAGCAGCCTATGTAGGCAAGCAACTACTCTTTTTATTCATTTTATCTCATTGTACTTATTTTTGAGTACATGTTTTTTTAAAGAAACTTATGTATTCGGAGCTATGATAAGCATCGAAAGTACTCAAAATTGAGTAC
>OZ010676.1:44860444-44925444 GCA_963932185.1 Troglohyphantes excavatus
TAATAAAAACTATTCGCAATTTACAAAAAAAAAAAAACGGTCGTATTTGACAAAAAATATTCACGTTATACAAAAAATGTATGTTTTTATCTCAATGATATAAACGATAATATTTTATGCTGTTTTCTCTCTAAATTTCAAAATATGTAATTATTCGTACAAATTTATACATAAATCGTTTTTTTTTTTTTTTGTAGATGTATTTCATTTTGAGTTTATAATCGTTCCATAAAAAATCAGCATCAAACCTCGTCAAAATCCTACATTAAACTTTATAAAAGATTCTTTAAACCTGGATGTTTTTTCTAATACCTTTATAAAACTTTCATAATTTAATTTGCTTGCACAAAACCACCATTTTTTCACCTTTAAAAATTTCAATCCTCAATTTTTCATCATTTACCAGCAGGAATCGTTCAATTTTGCAACTGGTATGAACTTTTAATTCTGATTGTTAGCAGGTTTGCTTTAAATCCACCGGGTTATTCAATTCTAAAAAATACTTATGTAACATATTCAGTTTATATTCACCTGACATGGTACTTTAATACGTGTTATAGTAAAATAAGTTTAAAAGTACGGTATTCCCCCATACTGCATACAATTAAAAAAAATCATCAAAAACTATGAGCAAACAACGTTTTTCGCGCAGCGTCATGCACTACTTTCAGTAAAATTGAATTTGTATTACAGACAAATCTTTTAAAAGCTGCTTGTATTTATTAAAAGCATAAATAGGGAAAGTCTGCCATATTTTAATGCACTTCTTCCAAACTTCGTTTTATTCTGCAAGCAAATCGAGAAAGTAATAGGAAACTACGGCTTCCAACATAAAATTCTAAGCTATATATATTTTCAATTGATCCGTAATTCGATTTTGGAGGCTGCTTTCAAATTTACTTTGGGAGTAAATGCTGCGGTGCAGCCTGACAAGAAAGCCAAAGTTAGGCGCAAGAATTGAAGCATTGGCTGCTTAGGTTGGAGTTTTTAAAGTACTTGTTTTGAGATTTTGAATTTCGAAAAAAATTTGTTTGTTGATTAAGAAGCCACAATTGTAAATATATCTAATATTCAATATAGAAGAGCGCGGAGTATGATATGTTATTTAATTAAAAAGCAATAAAGAAAGCAATCGTTTTTATGGAACAGTTGACGTATTCAAAGTATGAATTTATAAAGACTTATACAATAACTGAATGAGGTATTTTCGATTTTTAAAGGAAATCCATCACAATTTAAATAGTCGAAATAATCGGTTTTATAAAGTAAATATATCTTTATTTGTATTGACACTCGCAAGTTAATATATTTAGCTTTGATGGTCTTGCATTTATTTAAAAAAAATATCAGGTTAATAAATACATTGCAAACTCTAGTAACTGATACTGTTAAACTCTGAATTTTTATTTATCGTGGGTTAGAATCATTTTTAATATAAAATAAACCTTTTAATGGTTATAATTAATAATGTCGAAAATTGCGCAATTTTTTATTTGAAATCTTAAACTATAATTTATATTTATAAAATTAATGATTTTCAAAGCTTTAAAGTAAATTACTATATGTTATTATCTATTATTTCAATTTTAAGAACAAAACAACGAATCAGCAGAAATTTACTGTAAAAAGTTTGTTCTTAAATATTTTTAATTAAAAAAAATCATTCATTTATATCAAAATAATTTAATTTATATCCGCATGCTTGTCCCTTTAAAATTAACTTGGACAATGATTATACCAATTTAATGAAATTCCGTGGCGATTTTAGAATATCCTATTAGGAAAAACAATCTATATTTCGACAAATTTGAGCATTACTCACAACCTTCTTTTTTATTAAAAAAATATTGAAATTTTAAATGCTTTTTAATAATCTTGTTAACTAAAAAAAATATTTTTTTATATTTTATGAATTGTATTATTTAAAAAACTTCTAAAAATATTCAATTTTCCCAAATTGAAGTTTTGGCTCTTCTCTACAAAATCATATATATAAAAAATTTCTATTTTGACTTCTTTAAAGAATCTTAATTCATTTGAAGAAAATTGTTTTAATGAAGTTTTTCATAGAAGTAAAGAAAAAAATATTTCGTAATTTTTTAACAAATCTATTAAGTAAACATAGATAAAAAATAACCCAAGACAAAGAGATAAAACAATTTGCATTTAACAAAACAAACCTACGTTATAAATAATTCTTTTTGCGTATTGTAATTTTAATGGATCTTTATTTTTCTTTGGGTTACTAAAAGTATGCATCCATTTATAGTCGTCTAGTTTCAAAACCAGATATATCCATTTTTTCGTTTTTCAGAGTACGTAATTTATTTTTAGTTTCCTACAAATCCATCAGTAGGTGAAGTCATAACATTCCACAGCACCTAGATGCTATTTATGTTTCTGCGTGAAAGTAGCGATTGGTTGTAAAACTATATAAGTAAAGAAATCAGTTTCAAAACCAGATAGATCCAGATGCGCGTAGGCCACTGCGCACTGATCGCAGCGTAGTAGTTGAGCTACATTCCAAAGCTTTGTTGTAAAACCAGACAGATCTCATAGCTTAGTTTCAAAACTAGATAAATTCAAAAGAAGAATAAAATAATTATCTCTCAGAATAATACATATGCAAAGCTAAAATTTGGTTAAGACCTGTGTCTATCTAATATAAATTTGTAAAAAAATAAAATAAATTTCTTCCATAAAAATGCAATTTATTATTAGTTTTTTTGATTCTCTTGAAAAAATTTCAAAAGTGATCTATCTGGTTTTGAAACTAGAGAGCTCACTTGATGTTTAAATTAATAAGTGATTTAGTTGTATTTATTTTTATGAAATTATACTTTAGAAAATTAATTTAAAATATTATAACTTAGAAAGTTATTCCTGTATTTATCAGACTACATGTAGTGCCACCATCTTCACAAACATCTGAACAAAAAAAAATCCGTTACAACAGTCAAATTTTTATTACTGTAAACTGTTCCGATTTTGCCAAGTGGTACAACTTTGCCAATTTTTGGAAAAGATTATGTTTGTTACTCTGCCAAGTTCCTGAACCCACCAATAGGGGCGCCAACGTTCTAATCACACAAAAAAGGACCTTAAATTATAACATTTTTACACGTGTTTAGTCTTATCAGTTGTTTACAGGTATTTATCAGTCTTTTTGCTTTCGACTTGTTAAACAAGGGTTTTTGAGAGTCTACAAAAGTGTCCTTCTCTGCCTATTCACTCAAATGTAAGTATAAACTAACTATTTTACCTTGTACAACATATAATCCCCTTTCATAATCATTTTAGATATATATATATTTTGAATTTTGGTTAATTATATAACTTGGCAATGTTGCAACAGGAAGCTTGGTGAAAATGGTACAACTTTGACAACCTAGAATTCCCTCATTTCCCCAAATTCTTGTATATTTTTTTTCAAATCGCGTGTTTCCGTGTTTGTTTACAGGTCATTCAAACGCTAAGACACATTAGGACCAAGTTGGGAAGACGCAGATATCAATCTTATAACTGCAACTTGCTGTCTCTTCAGTGGTTAATAAGTAAATTAGCAGTAGAAAATAAGATAAAGGGTTTAATATCCCTCTTGAAATTTTGAAAATAAAGAAAATGACACAAGAGTTAGTGATTGAATTTTGAATTATCTGCAAGCTTGTCGTCGGAATCGTAGCCATAGTCCACCTAAGAGAAGAAGACTGATAATTGATGTGGCACTATGAGAAGCTGTTGACGAATCACACTTGATGGAGAAGGATCATTTTCTACATAGTTTCTCTACAACGAATCATATTGAAGGGTTCTCATATAAGAAAAACTTTCATAGACATGATGAAATGGTATATCGTTGTGGCCCAGGAAATTGATAGTACGGTTCTTAAACTTCTAAAGCTTGGAATGTTTGTTGTGAAAAAGTTATTACGAAAAGAAGTGTCAAGCATTTTGTTTTACCAACAAATCACACTTGATGGAGAAGGAATCATTCCTTTCGAGTACCTATACAACGAATGAATGGGCATCTTCTTTTCACTACTCACTCAATTCAATGGAAACGGGGAGTCGAGATGTCATATATTCATACGGCTGACATATGGAAAAGGTTTTACTTCCCAAATGTACTTGATGAAGCTTTACTCAATGTGCAAAATATTGTGTACATAATTTACACTCCTTTCAATGAAAATTGTGGCAAATTTACATTTTCTGATGAACATGTAAAAAATGTCTTTGATGTTTGTGAATTTAAACCTTCTAATTTTAATGTTTTGCCTATTTTTGTGTACCTTTCTCTACAATAAAGAGTTAATGCGATTCTGTAAGGTGCTTTTATAGATTAAAAATAATTTTTCTGGTGTGGTTTGGTTATTTCCACTGGTTTTAACACAGTTGGCAAAGTTGCTCCGTATCTAAGGTAACTTTACCAACGCTGTTTATCTATTTTTTAACGTATAAATGTTTATATAAGTTATCATCTTTCCACATATTGTAAAACTATAGATCAAGAGTAATATTTTAAGATGTTTTCGAAATATTTTCGTTCATTATTGGTTAACGAACCCGTTGAAAGAAGACAAAAGTGGCAAAGTTGTATCCGTTGGTGGTACTGTTGGTGAATTGGACTTCCAAAAAACACAGAGTTTAAACATTAATTTTCTATATTGAACATATATTAGAAAACTGAACATATATTTAATTTGACAATTTATTGGAATTTTTTATGGTATTTATTTAATAAATTAGGCTTTATATCAAATTTAAAATTTAGTTCAAAATCCAGATTTTTGCATATGTAATACAATGATAAGAAATTTTAAAATTTACACCTAATAATTTTTTAAAACTTAAATTCAATCTAAACTAATAATACTCAAATTTTCCGAATTGAAGTTTGGCCTTTTCTCCATAAAATCAGACACATCTTATATTTGGACTTTTCAAAAGAGTCTTAAATTACATTTGAAGTGAATTGCTTTAATAAAAGTATTTGCAAAAGTACAGTATAAAATAACTGTCTTGATTTTTAATAAATACATCGAGAAAAAATATTTATAAAAACCAATTATGTTAATTATCAATATAGCATTTAAAACTCTTTAATAGAACATTATTAAATTGCTTTGTGTTTCTAAAAGTACTAATCTAATTACTTGATTTTAGAATATTAAGAAGTGATATAGTTAAATTTATTTATAAATCGTGTTAATTTATTTATAGAAAATTATAACTTGTCAAATTAATTTAAAGGTAAACTATAAATTATAATCTACAAAATAATCATTGTTGAATAACTTAATGGGATATCTATAACTTTTAGAGATTAATAATTTCCAATCATTTTAAATTATAATTGTTCTTTATATATGTAATTTTTTTAATTCCAAAGTATTCTTTCGTCTAAAAACAATATTGACGTTCAGAAAAATTAAATTTATGATTCAAGTGTTCGTTACATAAAAATTAAGACTTGAAACTGACAGAAATTTTATGAAGAACTCTCATGTTTCTTCTAAAAAAAATGTTAATTGATATTATTCTTTTTGACACATTTTAAAAAAAATTATTATTATAACTCAAAGTGAAAAAATGTATAGAGTTAATCTTCAATAACTTTTATATTTAGCTTTAAAAAATAAGTTATTTGCAAATGCACGTTAGTACATGATTTTTTATGTGAAAAATTGTTTAGAGTTAATTTTCAATAACTTTTATATTTAGCTTTAAAAAATAAGTTATTTGCAAATGCACGTTAGTACATGGTTTTTTATTTAAATTTTAATTAACTTTAAGGTTAAATATCTAATGTTTTTCTAAAGCAATATGAAAGGATTGTTCAAATTTACTTAGATATGTAGATATAGTGCTAAAATAGAATGTCACACCTACTCTACTGTAAAAAACGTCACGATAATTTATTAATATATGATATATTTTATCAATGTGCATATAAAAGAGTTATTAAAAAAAATCTTTGAAGTTTACCACAAAGCTTTGAAATAACAATATACAAATAGAGAATAAAAACATTTCTCAAATGTTGTAATTTTAGAATTGTATTTATTCACATTTAAGAATATCTATCCTTTAATTTATAATTTCAATTAAAAATTCATTTGATTTAATTGTTAGTTTTTACATTGTTATTTACCTTCAATTTAAACAAATCGTTATCAATTAATATAAACTTGTAAAGAAATGAAATAATATAAAATTAGAAATTTAAATAAATGTTGTGTGTTTGTTCTCATTCTTGAAAATATGTGAACCCCTTCCCTACTTTGTAAAGTATGAATACAAAACTAAACTCAATCAAAAATAATATAAGAATCTAAGACAAATTCACATATTGAAAATATAAGCTAATGTAACTTATTTTTATTTAGTATTAATTAATCCTTGCGTTCATTAAAACTACTGTCGAGTTTTTGAATACAAATTGTTTAAATAGTATTTTTTTAACTCGTCCTCATTAAATTATTGAATTGTATTAAATTTAGCTCATAAAAAATTAAAAATTCCTTTGGAGTATTATTTTACATAAGTTGGTTTTTTGCGCAAGTCTCATTTTACGTAAGTTTGTTAATTGTACCTTTTACTACCATCTTCTTTAATGTGTAAACATACTAGGACCTAGAAATTTATAATTACGACCCACAAAGAAATCAAGGATATCATATTCGTTCTCTTATTGGATCCGTCATGTTTAAAATAGCTTTTTTAGTTCTTTATTTCATAATTTAAAATAATGAGGGCATATGATGTATTTTTGAAACAGATTTGCAATGCTTTTTTATGTTTATTAAATATATTTATTTAAAATATTTAATAAACATAAAAAAATATTATATAATAAACATCAAAAATATTCTTTGGGACAAATACTGTTAAACTAAAAACTCTTGAGATATTATTACTAACGTATACTCCCAGTTTAAATTTAGTCTGTCAACATTTAAAAAGTGAGACATTGTAAGATAAAGCACTGATTCATCATTAAGGTATATTTTCATCATACATATAATTGGCACAAGTTTTTATAATTCTTGGCAATTATTAAAGAATGTATTGGAATTTAATTATCCTACACGAAAAAACTAATTTTTTAATTTGAAAATTGTATGATTATAAAAATATTAAAACATTATTGTCTTTCAATTTATTTATATCCAATTATTTTGTTTCAATAAAAAACAAATAAATTCCTTAACTGTTATCATATTACTTTCTAAAGCACACTTTAAATATTCGTCTCCATGCCATTGGAACATAACTGAAACACTCAGTGTGTCTATAATTTATTTTCAAAACAGATTCTTAATAGAAAAAAATCAAAATTTAACTAACTATCAATTATAGTAAAAATGTTTATGTAAATTGATAATTTGAAATCAATTGAAAACTCTTTAAGTCGAACAATTTACCCAAATTAATTTTCTAAAGATAAACATGTTTTAGTACGCCTCGATTATTTCTTCATAGTTATTACTGTTCAATTATTTCTCTTTTTAGAAAAGTTAAATACGTTTTTTAATTATTTTCGTATTAGTTATGAAACGTGCTTGATGTATTAGTAAAGATAAACTTTAATATTGACGTTTTCTACACTATTAAAATTGGTATTCGAAAATAAATAAAATGTAGTTATTTTTTATTACATTCAATGCTTATCATAACTCCGACTATAAGAGTTTCAATTTTGATAAAGACACGTACTCAAAAGGGTTCACTGAATAAAGATGAGTAGACGTTTGCATACATAGGCAGTTTTTCTTCATTTTAAGAAGTTGTCATTAATATATTATGCAACATAAATAATTTTCAATTAATCCACAATTACAACCAAGTCACCTGGGGATCGAACCCAGATTCCCAGCACCGTAGTCCAGTGCCTTATCCGCTACACTACTAGGGCGAAATTAAGAAGTAATCATCAGAAGGAATTTTAATAAAAAGGTGTGCCAAACTGCTATTTTAAGTTTGTTAAGTTTCATAATATCGCTTGAACAAAATATGAAATTATCGATATTTAATGACATTGCTTCTTTTTAGAGAAAGTACGGTTACTTGCATTTTAGTTTGTCATACGCTCGTTTACGATGCAATTATATTTTTAATTCTTATTTATAAGTAACTTTTTGCAGTGTATGTCTTAAAATTTGTTTTTAAAACATCCTTTTTTATCAGAACACGTTCTTCTCAAAAATAAATTAAATAAATTTAATATTGAAGTTTATTTTATGTTTAGTATTGTTTATTTTATGTTTAGTATTGTTTATTTTATGTTTAGTATTGTTTATTTTATGTTTAGTATTGTTTATTTTATGTTTAGTATTGTTTATTTTATGTTTAGTATTGTTTATTTTATGTTTAGTATTGTTTATTTTATGTTTAGTATTGTTTATTTTATGTTTAGTATTGTTTATTTTATGTTTAGTATTGTTTATTTTATGTTTAGTATTGTTTATTTTATGTTAAGTATTGTTTATTTTATGTTAAGTATTGTTTATTTTATGTTTACTATTGTTTATTTTAAGTTTAGTATTGTTTATTTTATGTTTAGTATTGTTTATAGGATTTCTGAAAAATATTAAGTATATCATTTTTAAATCGCATTTGATTGTGTTTATTTGATATATACATATATTTTACAAATATATTCAACAGTTGCATGTAATGCTTCAAGTTATTCCCGTTGTTAAAACATTAGATATAAATACATTAAAATATATTATCAGTAGCTCGTGATATAAATAATAATAGACTTTCACAATAGCTTCAATTCACTCTCATTACTATTCGTAATGGGCCATACAGTGAATAAGGAATCAAATCACGTTTTATTATGTTAGAATTTTATAACGTTGAATATTTGCTGATATTAAATATCTTTCAAATTCTACAATGTATTTCATGTGGTATCAATCTAAACCAACGATTGTACGTTTTACAGTTTTAGAAGTCTCAATAACTTGCTACTAAAAATATTTATTTTATTTTATTTAAAAAAAATATATTCTTTTCGTATGAAGAGCGGGTGTTATGTTAACTTTAGATCGGCTTTTGTAAGTCAGAAATAATTCTAATAAATGAAAATAATTCTTAATAAAATAGAAATAATTCTTGAAATGAAATTGATAACTAATAAATATTTACAATAAATCTCTAATCACTCAGTAATTAATTTATAAGTTTGTCATTAAACGTTTAATTAAATAAAAACATTTAATATTTTAGGTAAATTTTAAATTACGCTCTGAAAAATTTTCATATAAATTTTACCTATTTAATGGTCTGTAACAATTTAACACTTTTTTGTAACACATTTTATGATTTTACTTGAACAATTTTGCATTCCTATCTTTCACTTATGAAGAATTAAAACGTATATTAACTTTTATAAACAATTTGTAAATTTTTAAGTTTGAAATTTCCTTTATTGGAATAATGTTACATAAAAAAGGTTATTAAATTTAATCTAATATTTATAAATAGTTTTCAGCTTAGGGAATGAAAGGATTCAGTAGAATATTTGAATATTTAAATCATTATTTGCAAACGAAATTTTAGCAATAACTTATTTGTATTCATCAATGTCATCAATTATCAGAATTTTAATCCTAATGACTTAAACTTTAAAAAGGCTTCTCCCTAATCAATTATTGCGACTAATTTGAAGATCCAAATATTTCACCCTAATTATATGTTGGTTCTAGAGCCTATTAAATGGAATAAATTTTATAACCTACAACATTATTATATTTCAGAAAATTGTCAATTAATTTATTTAGCTGTTTTCATACAATAAAAAACCAACAATTGCGTCTTTATATTTTAATCCAATAAGTAAGTATATAATTATATAACATAATTTAAGTTAATATATATATATTAAAATAAGTATTCTTAATTAAACTGTAAATTAATTTAAAAAAAACAGATTGCTATAAACAAAACACCTTCATCGTAAATTTCTTAGTTTGTAGTACCATTCCGATTACATATACATAAGTTATAAAATTAAACTATGTTAAATAAGTTTACAAAATTAAATAAATGATAAATTTCATTATAATATTCTGAATACGCTCTTCATTTAGCAAAATCTTCCAAATTTACCTTTTAATGTACTTTTTCATTACAGTTTTCAACACAAAACTATTCCTGGATTCTCCCCAAGAAGAAAATAAATTAAACTCTAGTTCATAAAATTCTCCGGATTGGATTTCATTTGTAGTATTTATTTTAACTACAAATCAACCAAGGAAATAATGAAAAAAATATTATTGGAAGGCTTTGTAAATTTAACATAATTCTTTGCACACAATCGTGAATGTATAAAATTCAATTATTGTTTAAACTTATCTTTATTAACTTGCGGAAATATATTGACGAAACGTGGATACGTATCTTCGAGGCAAAAAATCATACTATCTGTGTCCAAATACATACTGTGTCCAAATCATTAAATGGTGAAATCCGCATACATAGATATAAAGCATTAAAAGATGCCATACATATACATAGACATAAAGCATTAAATAATGATGTTAATGTACGAGATTTAAAGCATAAAGGTCGAAAAGTTTTAATAAATTTAAGAATTAATAGTTATATAATAATTGGCTTTGGCAATGTTTCCTATACTAGTTTATGCTGAATAGTGTAAAAATAAATTATTTGTTTTCATGAGATACTTTAGATAATTTCTTATACAAAAAAAAAATCGAATGAAAATATTTATTATTTCTAAAAAGTTGAAAATTTTTGTAACTTATTGCTTATCATTTCTGAAAAAGTTGGGAATTTTAGGAACTATTGTTATAAAAATTGTTTCTAATAACTTTTGAAAAAAAAAATTTATTACATTTTATAAAATTATAATTAACATTCACAATTAAAAGGTATGTGAAAGACGAGCTTTTACAGTGAGAAAAATAGACATCGACCTCTATTAATAGTCATCGGTCTGTGCAATAATTATAGGCCTGCGTCCATAGCCATCAATCTGTGTGAATAATCATTGATATGAATGAATAGTCATTTATCTGCATTAATATTCATTGACCTATCTGAATAGCCATAGTCATTGATTTGCACAAATAGTCATTTATCTGCTTAAATAATCGTCGATTTGTATGAATAGTCATAGATCTATAGGAGTAACCATCGATCTGCATAAGTATTAATTATTTTTGCGTAAATTGTTTATTCATACAGCCATCGATCTATATAAATAGTCATCGACCTATATGAATACATTCATCTGCATAAATAGTCATTGATCTACGTAAGCAGTCAACGATTTCAATGAATAGTCAGCGATCTATATGAATAGTCATTAATCTGCGTAAATAGTCATTAATCTGCGTAAATAGTCATTAATCTGCGCAAATGGCCATCGATGTATGAATAATCATCGATTTGTATGAATAGTCATCGATTTGAATGAATAGTCATCGGTTTGTATGAATAGTGAGCTATCTAGATGATTAATCATCGATATTTATGAATAATTATCAATCTCTATGAATAATCATCAGTGAATCATCGCTCTAGTAAGAAGTTATTTTTACTCTTTTGGGGGAAAGGTGGGTATTTTACAGCTAAGGGTTATTTTTTCTGCAGGCAACATGTTGCATTCATCAGATATTCGAACAGGAATCCCAGTAGGACGAGAAAGTACCACAGCCTGGATTCAGCAGTGAGCCTGGATATCGAGACCAGCTGTGGTTATTCTGAAAGTTCCCCTTCCTCAAGGTATTGTCATTATCTCGTATTAGCTAGAGCTGCATTCACACTGGAGCGTGAGCAATTTGACGTCAAAGTGGTGACCAATGAAATGTTAGAGTCCAATCTATTTAGCCAGTCCCCTTGAAGTCTTATTAGTCAGCTATCGAGGTATAGACCAATTAAAACTATTGAATGTCCGTTAACTGCTTGCTACTGGTCCTAACTATTGTTACTGCTTCAGTGTGAATTAAGCTTTATAAATGCAATTCTTCTTTTTCGAAAAGCTTTCCCAGAAGAATTAGCATAGTTTTCTATAGCATAACACAAAAACTCAATAGAAGATGCTTAGGTAGATCTCAAATAAACAATAAGCATGATGCACGATCACTAGATTTAAGCTTTACTAATGAATAGGGCAGTTTTAGTTTATAGATATTGCACTTACACTTTTAGAAGAACTCACTTTTTTGATGAATCACTATTTGCTTCAAAATAATGCTTAGTATCACTTATTTAGTTGTTTGCAATGCTTTTGTGACTGCAAATTTTAAGGGAAATGGTATTAGTTAAACTAGATCGTTAATTTTCTTGCCTGCAAGTTTCGTAGATATTTTTTAAATGTTTTACTAACAAACATTACTTAATTTACTTTAATATATTTATAATAAGTTTTTCGCCCAATGCCATTTATCAGCAATACTTTAAATTTTCAATAAAAAATAAATTTAATTGGTAATTTTCACTTCAAATAATTATGCCGTTTTTTTTTTGGATAACTAAATTCGTTTAAACTCTAAATTAATTAACTTTTAATAATTTATTTTGTTGGAGTTAATATATCGACTTTTTAAAGTAGAAAAAAGCATAAAAAATTAACAAGAAAACTACGCTTTTATTATTTTGCCTAATTACAAAAAAGTCAAATATTTACTGGTTTTTTCAAGTGCGAAAATTGTTCCAAAACATGAACCAATTAATCTCACTAATGACCTCTTTAAAGTGTTTAATAATGTTTAATTTCGGTAATCTTTTGTTAAGACATTATTTCAAATAACAGATTACGCCTCGTATATTTTTTTTGTTCATTTGCACCATCTTTACTTTCTCACCATTACTCATCAAGACTAATAAAATTTTAGAAGATCTGTGTTTGTTCTCTTACATCTTGAAAACCAATAAACCGATTTTGATGATACTTAGTAAAATCGTATTTCTACTTGTAAAAAGGTTTTAACATCGATAGTTTTATGTTAGTTAATGATAGGGGGAAAGTTAGTTAGTGTGAGAGTTATCACATTTTTTTATTTTTGTACTACAACACTGGTACTCACCAGGGCTAATAAGATTTTGAAGCTGGCAACAAGCACTACTGTGAGCTTTTATAAGCTCTCAGCAAAAACTATTAAGCTCACTGCAAAACTCAAAATAAAACCGACTCTTTAATCTGTAATTTTCAGTTTATTTTTTATGAATTTTAAAGAGTGATTGCATAACTAAATAATGAAAAAAAAACTTGACTAAATCAGTTTGTGAACTATATAATTTGTGAGAAACACAAAAATATATGCTAGATAAAATAAAAACCTTGAATTTGAATAAATCATATTTCTTTGAAAAAATACACTTAAATACATACATGAGGGCTCGATTTGAGCCGGAACGCACCGGAACGGCGTTCCCGTACCTCTCTTTAGGAAGAAAAACAATTACGATTCCAGACTTGGGTTTGATGGCTGATGCATAGCACTCCCACACCCTACGGAAGGTTACAGATCCGGTACTCTATTTCAAGAAATCGAGCACTGCATACAAGTATATTGCAGAATGCATATACACATTATTTATAAGCAAGATCTAGGATTACATGCAGAGAACATTTCTTAACTGCTTGAGCAGCCTTAAATTCGGAAAGTAGAGGGCCACTTGCGCTTATTCTAATTAAGTCCCATAGCGTATATTCATGTAAAAAGAAATGAGCCAATTAGAAGGTTCCTGTTCCGCGCTTTCGAAGATTCGGTTACTGCATTTTGCAAATCGCGCATTTAAATCGGAAATAAAAAATTATTCTTAAAAAAATCAGGTTGCAAGTACTCGCAGCCTGAGAAGTAATAACTGCCACGGCAATTTTGGGGCAACTAGTGGCTGCTGTGGCTAATTTCGAACCCTTGGTACCCCACTATGACAGTGTATTTTCCTTAAACCATTCTTGCACAAGCTAAGTTGGATTCTTTTTTTCCAACACCAAGAAAAAGTGCATCCTTTGCACAGCCAGTTGCGTTCCTATTATTACACATCACGTTCCTATCATCATAAAACGATAGTGTTTGTTTGCTCATATTTCTAAAACTAATATTCCAATTTTGATGATACATGTTAAAATGATAGTTTCCAAATAGAAAAAAAATTATATTGAGTTTTAATTCGATATGTTAATCAGATGATTAACTATAATATATTTTCTAATCTATTTTTTCACTAGACTTAAAAGTCATTTTCTCATTTCAATCATTTTTCATTAATCTCGGTACCTTTTGAACCGATCTCAATGAAACTTAACAAGCTTAAAAGAGTAATTCAAAAATAAATTTCTATTTCAATTTGTGTCAATATATTAAAAAGAACTGAAATTACTGCAATTTACTCCTCTTACTTCCCATTTTTGTCACACAATTCTTTATTTATTTGTCCGATAACTTTTTATTTGTGTACACCAATTTTGGTCATTTGTGATAGAGTTATGATAGAACGATAGAGTTCGATCCCATCCCACTGAATTTTCACTAAATCACAATTTTTCCAGAAAAAAGTCAAAAATCCATAAAACATCTGGATATTTCTTAATTATGACATAGGCTTATACTTATTTCTATGGTGAGTCATTTCAGTTAACCCCCTACGCCTCTTACATACGAATATTTTTTATAGCTAAAGAAATATTTTTAATTAGGAAACACTTCATAGATAACTTAAATCATAATCTACTTGCACATAATCATAATACATTTATTAAAAAATATCACTTATAAAATACTTATATTCTAATCTTTAAACATACCAACATTTAAAATAAATAACCTAATATTTACATTGTACGACAAGACATAAAAATTTAATTAGGAAACACTTCATAGATAACTTAAATCATAATCTACTTGCACATAATCATAATACATTTATTAAAAAATATCACTTATAAAATACTTATATTCTAATCTTTAAACATACCAACATTTAAAATAAATAACCTAATATTTACATTGTACGACAAGACATAAAAATTTAATTAGGAAACACTTCATAGATAACTTAAATCATAATCTACTTGCACATAATCATAATACATTTATTAAAAAATATCACTTATAAAATACTTATATTCTAATCTTTAAACATACCAACATTTAAAATAAATAACCTAATATTTACATTGTACGACAAGACATAAAAGTTCCCCTACAGCTATGTTAAGAAATACACAGTTCTAATTTTAAATCCAAAGCCACTCAAGCAAATAAACCTTGTTCTCCCAACACAATCTAGCCTTATATTATTTTAATCAAGCAGCACCGTGGCTTATTAACCGGCTGCTAATATCACCCATTCACTAGTAACCTGAATACGCAGCTGAGAATCCGTTTAGAGACTTGTCTCTGTTGAATCGGGTATCGTGCGAGCTATCCAAATGACTGTGATTTCTTTTCGATTGAGAAACAGGGGTTGGATCAGGGAAACGTGGGAGAATTCGTTATGGCTCGGATCAATAAAAGGCGGATGCGTATGGACTACCGCCTAGTCAGCGTTCGAGGGGGAGTTGTATAAAGTGACAATGCCTTTTGCCTGTTTAAATTATCTGGTTCTTGGGGGGTGGAATGGTGAGATTGAAATGAGCGAGTGATAAATTATGGATAGTTAATACGTATGAAATGTTGGTGGCAAAGGGATGCTAGTAAATGTATGTATGTGCTGAGATCTAGCGGCGGAAGAATCAACTACTTCAAGAATCCGCTGTTTTGTTTGGGGGCTAATGGGAACAAGTGATACTTGTTCAAGGGGTACAAGTGATACTTGTATTGAATGGCTGAAATCAAAGGTACTTTTTAATGACTCGTACGCAACTGCCAAATGAGCGATAATACGCCAAGCTAAACTTTTTATCGAATCGCGCAAAACGTCGTGAAAGTTTATAGGTTGAATCACTTAATTTGTACAATAAACTTCGTGTTTGGCATTCTGTACTCTGATTTATCACTAATACTTATGTAACTTTGGAAGCTAAGGAGTATAAGTGACACATGTTGTCGTTTTACAATGATAGAAGGCGTATGGAGTTTTTTCTTTCAAAAGTACATTTTGATGAATATTCAAAGGTATATTGCTGAATATTCAAAAGTACATTGATGAATATTCAAAGGTGTATTGATAAATATTCAAAAGTATATTACTGAATATTCAAAAATACATTGCTGAATATTCAAAAGTATATTACTAAATATTCAAAAGTATATTACTAAATATTCAAAAGTATATTGTTAAATATTCAAAAGTATACTTCCGAATATTCAGAAGTATATTGATGAATATTCAAAAGTATATTGTTGAATATTCAAAAGTATACTGCTGAATATTCAAAAGTATATTGATGAATATTCAAAAGTACATTGATGAATATTCAAAGGTGTATTGATAAATATTCAAAAGTATATTACTGAATATTCAAAAATACATTGCTGAATATTCAAAAGTATATTACTAAATATTCAAAAGTATATTACTAAATATTCAAAAGTATATTGTTAAATATTCAAAAGTATACTTCCGAATATTCAGAAGTATATTGATGAATATTCAAAAGTATATTGTTGAATATTCAAAAGTATACTGCTGAATATTCAAAAGTATATTGATGAATATTCAAAAGTATATTGCTGAATATTCAGAAGTATATTGTTGAATATTCAAGGGACATATCCAATAGAACCATAATGATTTAACTTTAAGCTCCGTTTACACAAAATAATGAAATTATCAGTTGTACTCCTTCGCTTCCCACCGTGTTTGCGTACTTTTCAAGGGTTTTATTGGATGGGTTATTAACGGGCTAGGCTCGAACTACTCAATGTTTACATCTTTCCGAGTGTGTATGCGTAATTTCAAGTGCCTTGCAACAATTCTCTGGATTTTATTGGCGTTTTGTGTTTTTGCCGCTGTAAATTTTCATTTAACGATATAATTAACTTTCATTTATTCACTCTCAATTTAATTAAATAAATCTCTCACCTATTTTCTGTTATTCTATAACGTATCATGATGTTCATTTATATCAACGTTAGGTTCTATGGTGTTTCCGCCAAATCGGGATTTGTCTGAAATGTCTTTTCAAGGTTGGTTGTTACAATAAATCCGGGGATGGTTGTCACGGTAACAACCAACCCCGGAAGAACTGGGCTTATGAATTATGTACCTCCAATCTGAATAAGATATTTTTTAAAAAAAACCCATCTAAATAACACGTGATAACTGTCCCGTTACCCAAGGATACCCACTAAAGAATATTCTAATGATAAAAAGATTAACTGTAGACACTGTAAATTCATTATTTAAAAAATAATATATATTAGAAAATGTCGACGCATTCGTTAATTGATAATTTCTTACTAAAATTATATATTTTTATTAACATTATATTATTAAATTAAATTTAAATTTGCGTATTTTCAAAACTTTAAACGTGCATTCAAAAACTGATGTACGTTATAAATTATTTCAAATAAAACGTTAAAACGGCTGCTTTTTATTAAATAAAAAGACAATTGCGGAAGTAATTTATAAAATATAGTTCTAATAAATATAAATAAGTAATATAAATTATTAAAATAATTAATAATTGTATATTATATTAATAATTATATAATTGTATATTATATTAATAATTATATAATTGTATAATATATTAATAATTATATAATTGTATATTATATTAATAATTATATAATTTTATATTATATTAATAATTATATAATTGTATATTATATTAATAATTATATAATTGTATATTATATTAATAATTATATAATTGTATATTATATTAATAATTATATAATTGTATATTATATTAATAATTATATAATTGTATATTATATTAATAATTATATAATTGTATATTATATTAATAATTATATAATTGTATATTATATTAATAATTATATAATTGTTTATTATATTAATAATTATATAATTTTATATTATATTAATAATTATATAATTTTATATTATATTAATAATTATATAATTGTATTTCATATCAATAATAATTATATATTATATAATTGTATTTCATATCAATAATAATTATATATTATATAATTGTATTTCATATCAATAATAATTATATATTATATAATTGTATTTCATATCAATAATAATTATATATTATATACTTGTATTTCATATCAATAATAATTATATATTATATAATTGTATTTCATATCAATAATAATTATATACTATATAATTGTATTTCATATCAATAATAATTATATATTATATAATTGTATTTCATATCAATAATAATTATATACTATATAATTGTATTTCAGATCAATAATAATTATATATTATATAATTGTATTTCATATCAATAATAATTATATACTATATAATTGTATTTCATATCAATAATAATTATATTTCATATCAATAATAATTATATTTCATATCAATAATAATTATATTTCATATCAATAATAATTATATTTCATATCAATAATAATTATATATCATATAAATTGATATCTTATTAGTAAATGTTGACGAATTTGTTAATTAATATTTTCTTATTAAAATATTATAATTATTTTTGCGTAACTTTTAACTTTATATTTAAGTACTTTCAATACTTTAAACATGCTTTAACAAATTGTTGTAAGTAATAAATTATTCCAAATAAAATGTTAAAACGGTTGCACTTTTTTAAATAAAAATACAATTGTGGTTGTAGTTTATGAAATATAATTCAAATAAATATCAGTTTACCAAAATGATAAATTCTCTCCCAGTTTAAGTTCTTTAAAAAATCTGAACTTAGAATTTCAATAAATGCCTTAGTAACTTAACTCTTAAAACTATATTATAAATTTCAAAATTCAAATGTTGGTATTTTTCTTTATTAATGCCAGAGTTAATTAGTTTTACGCAATCCTGAAAATTAAAATGGTTTGTTAAGAAAACAATAATTACTTCGGAAACAAGATCTATCAATTTTCAGCTAACGAAAAACAAAATAAAGTCAAAGTTAAAAACATTTTTATAGAAAATACTTCATAAACTCACTTATCCCAGACTTCTATTAAATACCATTATTACGAGCTTCAATTTAATAACATGTAATACGAGTAACTTTATTAATGAACTTCTGATGAATGACGGATTTCTAAAGTCCAATGAAAGCGTTACAAGCGCTATATAAACAGTTTTGATTTTTAATCTTTTAGAATGTGAAGACTTTGCTTTTAGAAATCAAAAGCAAAACTTTAAGTACTCTTCGTTCCAGCAAAATATAGTTATCTATTCGTTCATAAGGTTCGTCTATCTCTTTACGCAGTTTGAAAAAGAATATATAAACAACTTTCCGAGTAAAAGTTGGTAAACAAGTTTTATATTACAGTCGCTGTTTATTTATTTATTTTTGTAAAAAGAGGCTTGCGAGCGTCGGGTATAATCTTGAAGAAAATTTAATTATTCGCTTCGATAAATGCTGCAGTGTTGTCGATATTGATAAAGGAAATACAAGTCTTCGGATGTTTGCAAAGTTATTTGATTCTGTATGTTTCCTGCTGGTTTGCGTCTTTTCTAAAGTCACGGATAGATAAATCTCATGTGAAGTCTGGTTTTCTCGGCCGAAGAATATCACTTTTGAAAAGGAAATAGTCTTTCGTAATTTCGAGCTTTGGGTTGCGAATCGAAATTGGGAATGTTTTTTTATTGTGGTGAAATAGTTTTCAATTAGGATTTCCAGGAAACCTTTTCGTTGGTGGAAGAATAAACATAAATATAAATCAAGCTTTACTAAAAACAGTTGTTAAATAAGCGTCTAATATTTAGAATGGAATAAATAAATGAGTGCAAGACGAATGACCATTTAATTTTATGAGCTGTTCATTTATTCGTCTCGAGCCTTTAAGGTGGGAGTGAACCTATCATACGTGGATGTGACTTTTAGGTCCCTCGTTAAAGGGGGGGGGGGGGGTAATTTAAATAGAAATTCGTTTTCAATCGTATTCAAAAATATTATTCGTACCGCATATTGATTTAAATTGATGTAAAGGTAGATATTTGAAGGGTTCCGGGGGAAAATGATGATGGTCCAATGATTACGCATATTTCAAAGTTTCTTACTTATGATGTTATAACTTCTTTTGAAGGACTATTATCGTTCTTATCATTTCAATACTTGATTAGATAAACCATTGATATCTCAAATTTAACAAAAACCGGACCCTCGTCGTTTTTCCTCTGAACTTTTCATTTTCAATTATCGGAAATTATTTTAGGTGCAACAAAAAAATTGCGGCGATTATCGGAAATTAAAAAGATATAATAATATTTTCTTCTAAATGCATTTATAATGCCAATAATGTATGGTCTTAGAATTTGCTATTGTGAATTCTAATTGAATTATTTGAGTAAAAAACTTGTAAACTATTAAAATTATATATATATTTTAAAAAAATTTAAATTCATTGTTTTTTATTTCCTGTAGAATGCGCATCGGCTTTCACTTGTAAATGTATGATTTTACAAAGGTTTTACTGCTCAATATTTTGAAGTATTAATACCAATTTCGATTTCGATTATATATTTTGTATGTTTGCTTGACATTATGAGTTTCATATAAAAAAAGTAGATTATATTTACCTTTGGGTGCGAGTGGGGTGGTATGGGATTTTTTTTACAAAATCTTTTATATCTAATTACTTTACACTTATCCAAAAGTGGAACTGGTCTGATTTTCCCTGCGGGCTTCTATTTAGTTTAAAAAGTTAAATAATTCCGATGTTAAATAATATGATCCTGGTTTCAAAATTGGCTACAAAAATTGTTTGTATAAATGTGGGCGCCAAAAATATATTTGCTTGTGTCACAAAAATTATTTGTGCCGTTCCTGGCTAAAACTTTGAAATACGTTTTACAAAAAAAAAAAAATCAAATTTCAGTGAATTTTTTTTTTATAAATTATTTGACACGCATTATATTTTACGATTTTTCATTTAGATTTTAAATATACAAGTCAAACTTATATACAAGTTATTTATTTATTTTTATTTAAAGGTCGTATTTATTTTGTAGCATTAAACGAGTATGTAGCATTACGATTTTTCATTTAGATTTTAAATATACAAGTCAAACTTATATACAAGTTATTTATTTTTATTTAAATGTCGTATTTATTTTGTAGCATTAAATACCTATCAGGTCGTATTTATTTTGTAGCATTAAATACCTATCAGGTCGTATTTATTTTGTAGCATTAAATACCTATCATTCAAATTACATTTTAACTGATTTATAATCATATATTCGCGATAAAATCGTTTATTGTCGCAATCGCATAAATATCTTATTTTCAATTAAAAACTAAACTAAACAGTGAGAGTTCAAACTTATATCACGGATTCTATATTTTTAATTCTCCAAGTTTTACTCTAACTTTTGTGAAATAAATCATTCATTTTTCGGTGGCGCCATCTGTTGTGTGTATATAAAGACTAGGCTTTAGATAACGTTTTTACTACTTTTTACAAATCAAAATAATCAAAACCACAATTATTGAAAAAAAAATAACTAATCGTATCCTTTTTTTTATCTGTCTTTTAGTCGAATATTTTTGTGGAATTTACTTTAGTTACGTCCACGATTTTGCTTAAAGATTTTTTTTATTAAAGAAATAGACAGCAATTATTACATAAATCGTTTTTTAAAAATATTTTTTCCCGAAGTTGTTTTTCATTGCATATAATTTTTTAAACCGTTATATACTTTTTTTAAAAGTTCGATTTTTTTTTTTCAAATCCTTAAAAAAAAATTAATTATATAGTTTTTTTTCCCATAATACCTCTAAGCTTGATCATTGCAATAACCAAATGGATATCCAGGTTATTTTGAAAGGACGCATAAACAAAGATGTAATATTTTGTGTTAATTTCTCTGTGGTTATTTGCTTTCTAAAAATAAGCTGAAAATAGTTAGCTGAAATAAGTAGCTGAAAATAGTTAACGAAAAGATTTTAAAATATTGTGCTGCCATCTATTGAGCGAACTGTGACTCAATAAATTTAGCTTCTATATATTACTATTAAAATTTCCCTACACGTAGAATATTTTCACGCCGTTTGTATGCTTCACGGGATCAGCTTTTATATTTTTTATTAAATTTCAAAAAGAAATTCAGGACAAATGATTCCTTTTTTGTATTATTATTTTTACCACCTTTAAAAGGACTTGACAAATACGAAAAGTAAACGAAAATTCATCCCATAAAAAAAATTATCTTTAAATAAAGTAAATGATTTTTATTTTAATACATATTTAATCAAAAATATCAAAATAGTAATAATTTAAATTAGGTATTTATATTTGAGTATAAAATAAAATTTATTCTCAAATTGAGAAACTTACAAGGGAATTCAAAAAATTTTATTAGACCGAAAAAATTTTCACATATTAACTCAAATGTTTCTAATTGTATTAGTTCTGGAAAATATTTACATCTGAAATTAAATTTTAATGAAAACTCTATTATTATTCTTTTTATAATTCTAAAATGCGTGAGAAGATCGATATAAAGTTCCAGACTATTTTTACTCATAAATATTAAAATGCATTCAGAGAAGAAAGATTGACATTGAAAAACTCTATGCATAACATCTATGCATAACTTTTTAAAGAAAAACTATATTTATTTACCCAATATTTATTCGTTTTTAATTATTATAATCATTAAAATAAAAACATTGAATTGTATTTATTTAATATTAGAACTTATTTTAACTTAAAACTGTTGAAACAACTAAACTGGACCAACCTTGTTGATTCTCGAGCCTGTTGTTGGTCGTCAATATTGGTATTCATAATCTTTTTTTTAATCAACACTAAAAATAAAAAAAATTTAATGCCAATCTTTCTTCCGTGAATGCATTTTAATATTTATAAGTAAAAATAGTCCAGAACTTTAACACGATCTTTTTTTCTACTCACGCATTTTAATTTTTACAAATACAAATATTGACGATCAACAACAGGCCCAAATTTCAGCAATTTTATTCCCGTTTATCGCATTCTAACAATCCCCCAATGCCGATACAGCTTTCTTTTAAAACTATCTACTCCTGACGAATTAACCCCCCCCCCCCCCTTCAGGCAAACTATTCCATTCATCTATTACTATATTATAAAAATAATGCTTTCGATCTTCCCGATTGAAATTAGAAATACATTTGTAACTTTCATACCTAAAACAACTGAATAATATCCATGAACTCTTCTATTATTATCAACATTTTAAAAACTACACAAATGTCCTGAATAGAAGCATTTTTTAACGCGTTTGAAACCGCGGGTAACAGCTAGTATTTAATTAAATCAGAATTTCTCGCCGGAGAAAGGTTTTGACGTATATTTTTTATATATCTTAGAACATGAGATATAACTATAAAAATGTTTTTTCTATGTGTTTTCCGATCAAGAGAAAGTCAAATTTTGTTTCCGGCAAATTCAGCATGTGTTGTAATAGCACCTTTAAAATGGTGCATATGATAGATACTTAAAATGTGATTCCAGAGTGTTTACAAAGAAAGAAAAACACTGTTGTTATTTAATTAGAGCATATAATTGTTTTAATTAACCTGTTTTTAATTAACCCTGTGTATAGAACAGGCCTTTTTGCTTCTAATAAAATATTTTTTTTAAAACGTTTTTGGATCCTGATCTTAATCACTTCAAATGTATGGCTCGAACGTATGTGCAAATCAATATTCGTTACCTATTTCAAATAGACTGTTTTATTCATAATAGACGGTTTCTGCAGTTATCAAAATTGAAACAAAATCCATTGTTCAAATTTAGTAATTTGCTTTTTATACACTTTTCTAAAATAAATTGGATAATTAAATTAAAACATAAAAAAAAAATTCGATATATAACTTAAGTTATTGTACCAACGTTGAACAGTCCGAAAATGAAAATTTCCGCCATAAAAATCTGTAAAAGTATTTCACCTTTAGAAGACATTTTGTGAGGAAAAGCCAACATATGCGCTCAATTTACCAGTTGCATATAGTTTTAGACATACCGATTCAGAAACCACTGCTTTTGAGCAATTTTTGCAATTGTGATCTTGGCAGTTAATTTTTTTGGCAATTTTAAGCTTTGTGGTTTTAAGAGCATTTAAATAATAAAGTTTTATGGAAAAATACTTCATTTATGATTTTGGTAGGGGAGTCATTCAGCTTTTATATTAACATTTTTTTTGTCTTGTATCAGAGCCTTGGCAGACACTCGCAAATTGAGTGTAAGAAAATATATTATCAGATATTTCGTTGCCAATTTTTCCAAAATGTTGTCTGAGAAATTACCCCCATACTTATCACGACTTTTTCATCTACATATTTACTAACAAAAATATAAATGACCGTATTATGTTAATGCTTTTTTTTTTATTTATCCCGATGCTTAATAAAGCCTTTTCTTTTCATAGAGTTTTACACCGTTTCAAACGGACATTTGTAAACCGCTATAGAGAGCGTATTAAAAAAAAAAACACCTCACATTAACAATATACACTACGTTTACACGATCCCAATGTAAACGCGCTTATTCGATGCGCAACCGCTTCGTATTTTTGTGTGCGACTCGCAGTCTTCCGTGTAAAGTCTGTTTTAGCCTCTTTGAATGATAACTTATGAATATTACAAATTAAATTTAATAAGTTCGACTTTTGGGACAAATATGTAAATTTAAGGTTGTAAACTCCGATTGAACATGACCATATATGGAATTTTCTGCATCCTGATTGTGGTAAAGGTTATTTTTATAAATGTAGTTGATTTTAGATTGAACACAATTAACTTAGTTACCATAGTTATACAGGTTATCGAATGACACAAGATTTTTCTGGGATATGGGGCCGTTAAAAATGATACGTCACAAGCATTTTTGTTAATTATAAATCAATCAAATACCTTTTTTCCGATTATAAAATATTCTTCAGACCTTTTTAGTGAAATTCAACAAGTGTATTAAATATCATTCATCGATTTTAAATTCAGAATTTAAAATTAATTTAAATAAATATAAATCTATCTCTCAGTTGATAATTATAAAATGAAATACAGTAGAACTCCAGTTATCCGGATCAAACAAAGCGGATCGCCAATTATCCAAATTTGGAGCGCTTTGATAAAAAAAATCAGCAAAATCCACATTTTAAATTCAGATCTTTTTTCCGATTATCAAATTTTTTTCAGACCTTTTAGTGAAATGCAACAAGTGTATTAAATGTCATTAATCGATTCTAAATTCAGAATTTGAAATTAATTTAAATAAATATAAATCTCTCTCTCAGTTGATAATTATAAAATGAAATACAGTAGAACTCCAATTATCCGAACTCCAGTTATCGGGATAAAATAAAACGGATCGTCAATTATCCAAATTTGGAGCGGTTTGATTAAAAAAAAAATCAGCAAAATCCACATTTTTTAATATAATTTATTTCTAATATTCAATCTTTAGTTTGCATATAACTTTTCTCAACAATGTCTTATATTGAAATTAATTGTAATAGGATTCAACATATTTAAAATATTTCATAATGACAAAAAAAAACAGACATGTTAAAAATACCCCGTCTTCAACTGTCTTTTAATTTGTAATAAAAACAATTAAAAAGTAAGAACTTCGGAATAACTTATTTTTTCAACGTCTACAACAGTTATGTACTTCCCTACGCAGAATAGTAATTTTTTCTAAAAACTTTGACTTCTTTAGAACCCTGCGTCTCTGGTTAAATAACCGATTTAACATAGTTTTCAGGGTATTAATAAGCCAATTGATTAACTCTTCAAAAATCCGTTTGTTGATTGGCTGAAAATAGCAACTTATGATCTGTATAAGATGTCCCATTACCAGTATAGTTGTCAGAGCTGCTGAAAATTAATTCTGCATTCACGAGGCGATTTTTTTTTAACAAATCGTATTTTGTACAGGTTTATTTAAATTCAACTGTATCTTAAATTGGTGCAATTTTTTCTCTTCAAGTGAATCAAATTTCATTTATCTTAATGTATATTTTATTTTAAAGAGAAAAACGTCTGAAAAGCTTTATTTCTTGCCTACAAAACGTCCCAAATATAATTACTTCAAAATAAATAAATTCAATTGAAGGAATTTCTAATGAACTTCGATTATCTAAAATAAAGTCAAAAGAAGGGGACTTTTTCTAAAGTAAATTCGATATCTTATTTTCTCTAACAAGCCGCAATTAAACTTCATTTTATTTACGCAACTCCAGAACAAATGAAAAGTCTAGTTTCGTTTTACAAAGATTTCTGTTAAATATAAGGGATAATCATTCAAAATAAAGTTTACTTCAAACTAGACATAGAAATAATTAGAGTTTGGTCATTATTTTCCTCTTGGTTCACAAACATGCAGAAAAAAATGCTATACTGTAATATACTGAAAGTTTGAAAGCAAAAATGTTAGTGAACAACTTTATTGTTTTTCAAAACAATTGTGAAGGAATCGTATTTCATTCATTTAATAAGCAATTTTGAACAACTGATAATAAACTTCGAACAAATAATTATTTTTTAAACAAAGTTTTTCAATGCAGATATAATTTGGGAACTATACCCTTTAATATTTTTTAACTATAATCAAAAACACAAAAAAATATTTAAAAATAAAGTTTTTTTTTTAAATTATAAAGTTAGACATTTATTATTTTTTATTTATCATTTGTATTCTGTACCATGTATATAAAAAAAATAGTTGTAAAAATCGAAAAATTGGCTACAGTGAATTTTAAATATAATTTTTTATCTTACCAAATTGCGAAAAAATATATTTAAAAAAATACATATTCGAACCAGGAATATTTTATTAAATGTTCAAACTACTTTTCAAATATTTGTAGGTTATTTCACAACAAAATAAAAAGTATAATTTTACATAATTATTATATAGTTTGGACTCAAATAACAATGTACTTGTATCACTTCTACAATTAAAATAGCTTAAGAAACGTCATTGGAGTATTTCCCTTTTTAACAATCTTTGAAATATCATATATGGATATGAAACTTGACATACCTACTTTGTAATTATTTTGACAAGATACTATTGAATAATGATAAAAAGTATTAAATGAGTTAAATTTTATATAGAAAAAATGTACATATGCAAGTGTTAAAACCGCGGTATCAGGTTAATGTTCGAATCACATGCGCTGTGCAACTGAGTTTTCTTAAGGATATCATTGTGAAAGTATTAATAGTGATTATCACAATGCCACAGCCCAATTGAAAAGTTTTATTTGAACATTTATATCAATATATAAAGGCTATAAAGGCAATGCTTACTATTCCACTATTTAAAAGAATGATTTTTTTAAAAATATAAATGTCATACAAATAGTGGTGATGTTTAAATGCATTATACAAATACAAATAGTATAAATAAAGACGACCAGCAATTACAGGCTCTAAGCTCGCATTACGTATTTGTTCCAGATTCTGATAGCTCCGCCGATTTTACTAACTATCGCATTAGCATAGGTACATTATACATATCTGACGATTTTTAAGCATTTTTTTTGAAGTCTTCCAAATTATTTTTAAAGAATTAATCAGAAATTAGTGAAAACAATTTTCCTATCCTGAAAATAATATCGAATACTGCCATTATTTCTATTTTTAAAAAGTGGCTACATTTTTTTAAAATAATGTAGGATAAACAAAACAAATACGTGTCACAAATTCGACATAATACTTTATTAAACAAAATTAAATTTTGCAAATGTATTCGTTTTTAATATGTAAATTATGCATGCTTGCATTCACTGGGTGTTAATCATTAAGGTTTTAGTTTGTATAAATTTCGATAGATGGCGCCATCAATCGAAACAGCAATACATTTTTGATTTGTTACTAAGTAAATATTTACATTATGTATGTACACTATCCTAAAGCACTAATCATGGTCGTAGTTGATTTTAAATACTTTCTTCAAAGTAATAAAATACTTTTTCTCATGAATAATTTCCCCCTTAAACCACCTTAATATTTCAATCAATCGGGATCTTCATTCACATTTCTATTTTCGTATCAAGGGCAAAACTGAGCATGACCATCGCACAAACAGCCGAAAATCCCGCTATTTTTAGAATCTCTTCCGCAAATTACGCTGGCGAAATTAGATTTTATTTGTAGGTAAGCGCTTGGGCACAATAGCGTAAAGATGGGGGAAATATCTTCAAGAAGTCTCATGAAAACATGAGTGTCTACTGCGTTGAGAGTTTGTTAGATTGTAATATGGCGTGCACTTTCTTAAATTTGATACAATTGATGCTGCACTGGAGAAAAACTTCCTTAGAAAAGTAATGTATAAGGTTTTTTTCCCGAAACTTTTTTGACTGTTTTTTGAACTCTTTAAATAATGAATCAATGCGCTTTTGATGTTTATAATAATTGTATAAAAATAGTAGTTGTATTTTAAATTTTTATTATGATTTATTTGAATTTTTAATAAAAATACACATTTGTATTTTTACAAAAAGCTAAGAAAGAAAGTTTTATGAACAAGAAAGACTGAAAAATTCATTATTATTTTTTAACTACTTTGAAAACCATTTTTTTTTTTTACTTTAAAGAATATTAACTAATTTTTTTTAATTGAAGGTAATGATAAAAAATAGTTTTGATATTAATATGCATTTATTTAAAAGTAAAAATATATTATATACTACCAAACAAGAAACCAAGCTTCCTCAATAGCTTTTTTTTTTACATGAACTTTCTCAGTATCTAAAAGTTATGAATGAAATAGGCTAACAATATTTTTACAGCATTTAAAATTATATCTATTCGATAATTGTTGATTAATGTTTCAATAATAAATATTCCGAACATGTATTAGCCTTAGTGAAGCATTTGCATTGTTGGTCTCCTTTATGTATGATTATGTTCAATAAGCATTAAAAAGTAAAAAATAAATAAAAAGATAAATGCAATACCTTTTGCATTACATAAATGTGATAGAATTCAAAAAGATATATGACTTTTAAAGACAATAGGATATTATTTTAAGCCAATAAGGATAGCCTTAAATAATCAAATACTCAAAAGCAAAAGGTGTGTGAATTAATAAAATAGATTGGCATTTTATTTTTTATGACAAATAAAATAAAGTCCTTAGTAGCTATAAGTGGCATATTCTAACTTGAGGAGTACATTATTTTTTTTAAATATTATTGTCTATTATACTAAAGATTGAAAATTAAATTTTTGAAGAATTAACAGACAACATAAGTAACGGAACTTGATTTAATGATTTCAAATAGTAAATGTAGCAGTATTTTATAATTCACAATCAAAATATATTTTGTTCCATTCTTTTAATAAAATATTCTATGTGGCTTCTATGTTTTTACAATTTCCATGGCTTTTAAATTAAAAAGTAATCTTTATTGTTACAAATGCCTAAGATACTTCTAAGAATGAATGCTTAATTTAACAGTGTTTCATTATTATACTTCTCATTAATTGAAAGATTTTATAAATTTAGCTTTATTTAAATAAAAATAATCATGCTTTACAGTAATAGAGTATTGTGGTCCTTTTGTAAGTTTGCCGCTCACAGATTTCTAATGTACAAATTGTTTTTTTAATTATTTTAAGTTGATATTTTTTTCTTTTCAGGGAACCAAAAGAATTCGATCCTGATGAGATGCTGCTGGAAAGCGGACTTTCCCAATCATGGGCACAAGCTATGCCTGACAGTGGGACAGGTAAAATGGGCTATTTCAAATTTTCCCTTTCCCTGTCTTTTATTTAAAAGAAGCTTGCATATTCTTAATATTTTAATGTTAAATGTTTTTTTATAGAACTTGGATATTTATTTTTTATGATTATCGCATGTGTAGTATTTGAATACATTTAACCTTTATAGGGGGTGTTTGTTTTTACATTGGATCGAAATATCGGCCACCCGCCCTGTAGAGGTTAAAAAGTTGCAAAAATTGTTTTAGTCCATTTATGGCTAATTATAATAAAATGTTCTTAACACATTCAGTGCCATTGTCTAGAAAGATTCAAGTCTACTATTACCTTTTACATGTTATTTTGAAGTTTGTATCATGCACCTATGTGTGGCCGTCAGCGAGGGATTAACCTTTTCAAGGCGGCTGTGATATTATCTGTCACATAGATAGGTCCAGCGGGGGGCTTATGACAAATATGACTTATGGAAGGGGTTAGGAATATTTTTAAGATCTGGGGTCTAGTAATTGGGTTACTGACATATAATATAATTGCTGGTTGTATGGCTTGTACATGCAAAGGGTCACTTTTCTTGACACTTGCAATGAAGAAGCAATTTAGGAATTTACAATGCTTAAATCCAGAAATTGTCTGCTTTGAAGCAAGGTATTTTACAAGAAAGGTTCCATTCAAAACGGTTTAAATGCCTTTAATTGTTTTATATTTGAATTAATACTCATCTGAGATATATACACTTTTGCATTTCCTTTTTACATATATTGATTGCTCTACCTTTTATCATTTTAATGCTTAGCTAATTTAGAACTAACAAAAAAAATCATGAGTATTATTTATTTTGTTACAAACTAATATACCCTTATTAAGAATCAATTATCTTGATTTTGTTTTAAAAAGTTATTAATTGGTGTTACTTAATATTTTTCTTCTTATTATTTTATAATCATGTCATTTATTTCAATGTTAAATTTTCTTGCATTTTATGACAGACATTTTACAATTTACTTTTTATATACAGATGATTTTGGTACAGAAATTGAACTGCAAGAATTACCAAAGTCAAGAGCTTCAACTTCTAAAGGTAATAAATAACAAATATATTGTTGTTCACAAGTTTTGCTTTTAAAATTATTTATTTTCTTTTATTGTGCATAAGATTATATGAAGTGTTTAAGGTCAAATTGGGCAAAATTTAAACATTAAGGATTTCAGCTTAGCTTTAAAAAGGTTTCAGATATAATTATTTTAAACTGTGATTTGCCATATAAAATGAGGGATGTGTATCACAAAATGGTTCACTTCAACTTTTATTAATTAGATCAAAATTAAACTAAAATGCACATGTTTTTTTAAACTGTATATATTTTTTTATTTCATCAAAAATTAACTAACCAGAATGTTTGTTTTTCAGGAAATGATCTCAAACTTTTGAATTTTTTCATACATCGACATATTGGTCTGTTTCTATAAAGTGTTATGGTTTTCAGGTTTAATTGCCACAAAGTCTATTTGTATTGTTATAAAGCTCTACAAGCTGTACCCAATAACTCAAAACAGAATATATTGCATTTGTTCTGTTTGTAATAACAGGGTAGCAAGATAACCTGGAAAATCAGGGAATTATCATGGAATTTTTTTATTCTGGAAATATCAGGGAAAAGTCAGAGAAATTTTCAGAATTTCACAAATAATCAGGGAATTTTTCAAATTTGGATAATTAAAACAGCAATTATCGTATGTTATGCCCTCCATTCTAGGTATTTTAGTTGTCAATATTTCCTTTTAGTTCAAAAAAAGTATTTTTTTTAAAAAAGCATGATTATGCGCATTTTCATATTTTCAGTTTTACTTTTGTAAAAACGTGAACCACTGCTAGAGGGAGAAGCAAAAGCAAAAGCAAAGTGCGTTGGACCTTGAATTGTAAGCAATATGTAAGGGGCTAATGAATATGTGATTTATTGAAGATTGGAATGAGAAATACGAAGCATATAAAGCATTTAGAATTATCTACAAAAGAAATACTTTGAAAAAAGAAAAATATTTTTGCATTATCTGCTTCCAGAGAAGATGTTTAATTACTATTATGCCTGTCGCAATTGCATAATTTGTGTTGTATACATAAATTATTATTTTAACTATCAACAAGTATTGCTTATAATTTTTCATTTATAATGCAATATATTTATTGGATCATTGTAGCGTGGATACTTTGTTTCTATACAAAGCATGTATTGCAACATTTCTTAATGTAAATCATGGACATTTTTGTGACACCAACATGGAAATCAGGGAAGTTTTTTTTCCGGAATGTTGTTACCACCCTGAATAACAAAAGCACATAGTTACAAAAAAAGTGAATTCATATACTTCAAATTTCATTTTATTTTTAATTATTATTATAATTTTTTAATAATTTTTATCTGAACGCATAATATTTTTTTTACTATATGCCTATACCTTATTCAATTACATTTATAACCATGGCTGAGTTTCTTCCGTAAGAAACCCATAGAAAACAAAACAGATGATCAAAATTAAAATATCTTAACTATATAAAAGAATTACTCATAGCATATTATATCATATCTAATGTGCATAACTTTTAATTAATATTAAAATTATTATTTTTGGAAAAATAATTTAAATTGCATACCAATTCTTTATTTTTCATATAAAAATGCATAATTTTAAAGTTAAAGACTGTATTGTGCAAATCATGAAATTTAAAAAAAAAATCACTATCTTTTATTTTACTGTAACTTTCATCCTGCAGTAGGTAAATGATCCATATTATTTACTGCCAGTTAAATAATAAAATAAATTTAAATAATAAAAATTGTGCTGGATGGATTTTGTGTATTTTGAATAGAATTTCTTTTGTTAAGATACCCAATGAAAAGCTTTAGTCAGGTGCGTGATCTAATATTGCTAAAAAATTTGTGTAATTATTTATTTATCATGTATAATTAATTACATTTTTATAGGTCTAATTAAATTTACTTAAGGTTACCTATAAGAAAAATGCATTTATTGTATTTTACAAAGTTGCAACTTATATGTTAAATTGTTAAAGAAAAACATTATCTTCCATTTCTCCTTACCGTTTTTCTTCATAGGGTTTTCCGCAGTTTTTTACACTTTTGAAGAAACTTGCCAACCATGTTTATGACCCAGTAAAAAAAAACACTTATTTCATATTTCTTACTGTTGTATTACTTCTGTGCCACCCTTGTAAAGTTTTTTGAAATAATTCTATTAATCTATATTTATGTTTTTGGTCTGCTTTGATATGTTTTTAATAAAATCACTAATAATTTTTTAGCAGGGCCCAGTTCTGCAGTTACAAGGCGTGCAGATGATCAATCCGACTCATCATCTCCAGAAAGGTAAATAATTTTGTAGCAGATGTTAGATTTTAAAAGGTTTGAATCTCAATAGCTGGTATTTTAATTGTTTGTATGTATAAATATATATTGAATTATAGTTGGTAGTACGTTCACAAAGAATGAGTTTTTACCAAATTTAATATTATGTACAAACTTTGTCTATGTAGTATTTTTGTTTCAAAGTTTGATTAAAAGTTGTAATGGATACTACGAAAAAAAGATTTAATTTTGGGAAAAATTCAATAACTATGTGCAATTTTGAAATATCATACATATATATTTGTTGAATATGACGCAAAAGTTTTTATTAAAATGTTTTTTTTGTATTGCATGTTTGTGTAACGTACTAGTTGTGCAATCACACAATTCCATTTTTTTCCTTCATGTTTTAATGTTGCAGAATACCAGTATACTTTTATGGATTGCTGTACACTCATTTTAATAATTCTATATGTTTGTGAAAATTGTGTATAAGATTTTAAAAATTTCAACTGTTTTTTGTCTTTTAAAAAAAATTTCAGACCTTGTATTCTGAAATGAAAATTAGTCATTAGATTCAAACAAAATATATAAAAATAACCAAATTTATTTTAAATTTTACTAAGAACAGCACAATTAAGAGTGTTTAAATTTAAATATATATATATATATTTAAATTTAAACACTCTTAATTGTGCTGTTCTTAGTAAAATTTAAAATAAATTTGGTTATTTTTATATATTTTGTTTAAATCTAATGACTAATTTTCATATTGTTATTTTAACTATTACTTATATTAAACAAATCAGGCCTAAAGAATGTATATATTTTAATTTTCTAATGTTAACAAATGTATAATTGGGACTGAACTATCAAATTCATCTACAAAAAATTACTATAAAAATGTCTATAAACTTGTATTAGTAACACAATAGGAATTGTCTTGTTTTGTTAAAATTGTATGTAATGTATTTGTATCAATTTAATATTGCACTCAGATATTCCCTATTACGCAGAAATTTAACTTGTCAATTTTAAATCAGCATAGGGTATTTATATTTAAACCTTAAAATGTGTAGTTCCTAGGATATTTTGCACCTGTGGCACATAATTCACTTTCCATACCAAAGCTCTAGCACTTGCAAGCATTCTTCTTGAATTTTTTTATGCACAAATGTTCCACTTTAATCATGTATTTAATTTAATTCCCAAGTTATTTCTCCACTAATTAACTCAAAACTAATATTTATATTTTAGTGCATGCCTTATAATTTGGAATGCATTACTAGCATTTTTACAAAATATTAAAAAAAGAGAGCTTGCTATAACTTTCTTTATTTTAAAATAAGAGCATGGCTAAAAAAGCAGCATAATTTTTTTTCTTTTCAAACCAAAAAGGGAAACTGTTTATTTGTACATTTCTAATTTTGTTGTTCTGTTTCTTTACTGTCATATCCCATGTATACCAGCAACTTATATATACTTATTTTGTTATTATTTGTTCACTAGTTTTCATAAACTTGGCTTCCACAGCCCTTATATTTTTATTAATTTTTTATTAGGATATTACAATAGTGCTCCACGTAGACATCAACAGCAATTTTCAATCTTTTCCATAGAAAAGCAGCACATGTCCAATATATAGCAAACCTTTTAGCTGATATGTTGAGCTCAATTTCACAAACTTCAGATTGTCGGTCCTACCGACTGGGTCATTTTGGCGAAATTTTCTCCTATTAGCACATATTGTCATAATCACTTTTTTTTAAATCAAGATTAGCTGACCTATATTTTAATACTAGTTGCCCTATATTAACTGCAAGGTCTCAGCTATGTGGAGCCTTGCAGCTAGTAATGAAATTTATTTGTATTTATAACAAACTGCACAATACAAATTTTTTAATGAGTTTTGTTTCCCATGAAGCCAAACATCTGAAATATTGACTTATCAATTGTCTCGTCAAATCACAGACAACAAACTTTTTTAATATCTTAAAAGATTTCTGTGTTTTATGGCAATCAGAGATCAAATTAGCATTATGGTGTGTCAATGTAAAGTGTCTTTACACCTTCATTGAATTTAGCCTCAATAAAGAGACTTTTTGAAGTTTCAGATATTTGCTTTTGAGACAAAAGAAATAGTTCAGAGGATTGTTGAGATGAAGGTTGAGCAATAAGCTTGTATGAAGAAAATCTGGAAATAAAAAGTTTATACATATTATAAGTGTAGATATGTTTAATGGGAGAAACACTTACATTTTTATAGATTTTTTAAAAAAATTATCATTTTTATTTTGTTTTTATTTTTCTAGTGCACAAGATGGATGGGATGAAATACACACATGGCGAAATTACTAACGGGCAATCTGTTAAGTAATTTTCCATGTCAATATTTGACAACAAGTCAAAAGTGTGTTCTGCCATGTTGTGTCGTATTGTTATGGGGCATTTTTATTTTTGTTTGATTATGTGATCTTGTGTGCTGTTGTCTTTGAGGTTTGTGAATGTTGATGTTTCAATGGAACTGTTGTAGTTGTGTGATGCCGCCCAAACTAGCAGTGTTGATGGTGTCAAATTTCAAGTAAATTTGTAATGCATAATTTATAGCATACCTGCTGCATTTGTGAGTCTGTGTTGTGCTTTGTTTTAAAACACTTTTAATTTTTGTGTGTGTTTTTTTAATTGCTGCTCTAGCCAGGGAGGCATACAGCACATTTGGTTTTAAAATATTTTTTTAGTGCATTCTTTAAAAATACATTCTTATTGTTAAGTGATGTTGTATAATTTCTGCAAATGAAGAGGTTTAGGCTGATGCTTGCTGCTATTGCTTTTCTAAATGTTTGTGCAATGTGTTCCTTAAATATAATTTTCTGTCCAGGTGTACCCTTCAGTATTTGGTGTGTCTTTTGTTCTTTATCTCTGTCTCAAAATTGTAGTGTGTGTGGATGTGCCAGTTCTCTTATTAAGTTTCTATAGAATTTAGATTGGTTATGAAGCTGTTTAAAAGTCCCCTGGCTTAAGTTTGTTTTATATTGCTGTGTCATTGGCAAATTGAGCTATGATGATATCTTCTATTGAGAGGCAATCATTAATTTAGAGCTTGAAAAGTGCAGGGCCTGTGGATGATAGTGTGCTATTAATCCAACTTGAAAACATATGTTATTGAATAAAGAGTTATTTTAATATACTAGTTCTTTTGAATTTTTGGGTTTGTGTTTTTTTTTATCAGGACCTTGTCTATAAACTATGAAATATTTTTCTAATTTGAGAAAAAAGGCTGCTACCACCTCCTTGTTGTTGAATGCATTTCGTATGATTTCTACTATTCTTTGTACCTAATTAATGTTGGAGTGTCTCTTTCTAAAGTCATATTGGTTAGTGTTGATATTGTTCGAGTACAAGTATCTTCTCAAAAACTTTAGTCAAACAGGACAATAAGTTAATAGGTCTGTAATTACTTAAATAGATCTTTTTCCTAGCTATTTAAAGATATTTGTTATTGTTCATTTCTAAAGTGAAGGGGAAAATTTGAGTATAAAGCGTGTTTTGAAAATAATTAGGATGTCAAATACCTTATGGCGAATGTTTTTTAATACTTTATTAAAAATTAAGTTGCATCCAGAGGCCTTTTTGATGTCTGCTTTTATTTTAAAATTATTTCTATGAGTTCCTCTAGTCTGGTTTATTGTATTAAGTTGTGTATTTCATCTGCTCTATATATTTAATAGGCTAGATAGACATCTATATATTTAATAGGCTAGACTGAATATTGTCACAATCACTCCTCCTAAACTATATAACCATTTTTTTATTATCATTGTGAAATTTCAAACAGAGTGAACTGTAGATGTTCCAAAACTTTAAAATATTAAAAAATTAATTTATTACCTTAAAAAAAATATTGTGGCATCATCTACATTGAAAAATTTGAACAACAGTAAAATGACTTTGTCAAGCAGGCTGAATTCAACTAAAACACAGGAAAGGCATGGAATTAATGTGAGCAAAGCGAGAATTTATTTGAAACCAAAGAAGATTACTTAGCTATCCTCCGGGGGATGGTTGACGACAGTTAGCAGATAGGGGACAAAAAACCCTAATAGTTCACTATTTTGCTTATGGTGTAGTCACTGAATTCTAAATTTGTGGATGTAATTTTTGGTGAAAATTAGTTATGTGGACTAGTTGCAAATTCCCTTTTTCTGTGTAAGCTATTGTGTTAGATTTTTGCAATTGCTGTGGTGTATTGTTTTGATTTTAGAACTTTTTTTTCATCATTTTCCAAACTGTGTTGTTCTGCGAGGAGAGTCTCATTAATATGTTTTCTAATTGTGTTTGTTTTAATTTTTCTTGTGAGTGTACTGATTTTTCTACATGCCTTGCTTTATTTACTTGTGGGTCTGTAGTGATTTTGTATACTTTTCTGAGTTTGTTTTGTGGAAAAAATTTAATTAGTCAATGTATGACCAAGGCGGACACCTTACCTAGTACCTTATTTATATAATTTCTGTTATCTTCCTCTTGGCATATCTATTATTAATTTTACTGTTTACTCACATTATTATGCTTAAGTTTTGATCTGCTTTCCTTTTTTAATAATATTGTGTTGTATTTAACATCAATACTAAGTCTAATACATATAATATCCATGTAGAAGCATATCTATATAGCATAATAGGTTAACAAGTTTTAATTGAACATTTATATATATAAGCATTATATTATATAGTTTGTGAAAGCGGATTAATTTTCTCTCTCTCTCTCTCTCTTTGTCTATCTTCTATATCTTGTTCTTTTCCCTCTCTTTGTTTCTCTTCTATTTCTTTCTCTTTTCAATCTCACTCCTCTTTTGTAATAGATTCTCTGATCTGTTATGGATTCTATTTACAGGAATTTAAATTTTATTTCAAAATCACCAAAACATATACATTAATTTATTAAAAAAAAATCTAAATTCTGTAGATGTTGGGCAACTCTATCTATGATATCCCTAGAACTTGTACCATTTTAATTTTTATTTAAAAATACCGTTATTTATTGAACATAAAAAAATTTAAATACAGTATACTATAAAATAATTTTTTTAGACTCCATATCAAATTATACCCATTATATCGCTTGAAATTAAATGTTATTTTTTCCCCTTAGACCTCCTGATCCTACAAGTGTCGTGAGAAGGAGATCATCAGTTGGCATTCAAAGGCAGGCCTCAGTTTGCCTATCTGATGAGGAAGATCAGTCATATGATGATCACAGAAAGGTCCCTGAAACTATTGCTGAACATCAAAAGTTACATGAACCAAGGCCAAAAGAAGTTACTAGGGTTGCTGCTATTGTTCACCGGAGCTGTAATGACAAAGCTCCACTTCCTCCACATTGTCGGGAACAACAATCTGCCTGTTCTTCCAGTTCGCAATCTGCAATGGGTGCTCGTCATCCACCTTTCATTCACTCTTATTCTTCTCCTGACTCGGGAAGCACTGCCAATGTGCTTGACACTAAACATGGCCGAGTACCTAGTACCATTTCATTGCATGGAATACCAGCTGACACTTTGACTCGTGTTGTTGACCTTGAAGATTATCATTACAGTCGACAGCAGGTATGGGAATTGGTAACTCAAGGATCAACCCTCCTTAAAGATAAATCGCAATCCAATTTAGATATGGCTGCAGAAGCAGAAGGTTGGTCGGGAGATCCTACCCATATTCAGCAAGCAGCTAGTACTGAAGCTGGTCTATTGGAAAAAAGCCTTGAGCAACATCAATTGGAGCATTTACAAATACTTCTCAAGAGATATTCTCCTGTTGAAGAAGAAGATGTGCAGGTTTGGAGCAAGGTGCGTTACAATGACACAGGTAGCAGAGAAGATATTCGTGAGGAGGTAATTGAAATGATATCTGGTGAAAGTTCAGATGACAGTAATAGTAGTGTTGAAAATGAGTTGCTAAAGCAACAGTCTCGACAATTGTGGGAATTGCGAGCCACTCTAGAAGAAGAAGAGGATAAACTTAGTGATACTCAGGAAACAGAAGAAGATCCACCAGAGGAAGTTGTAGCATCATCTGACCTGCCAGATATATTATCTACTCATGCAACATCCATGGAATCTAATGCAGATGTTTCATGTGATGATCCTGGATATGAATGCGATGAAAGTGATTACCTTCAACTGCCCTCTCATGAATTACGAAGGCACTGCTACAAAAGTTTGTTGAATAAGCGCTTGCAGAAAAGAACACCTGGAGCTGAAAGCAGCTTTGACAGTTGGGATAGCTCATCTACAGATAGGACAGAAGGTGCTACAACTTCATTTGAATCTACCACTGATAACACAGATAGTACAGGAGAAGGGCAAACAAACCGACTGCAGCAAATGAAAGCAGACAGTGGTTATAAATCTATGGAAAGCAATGGTAAGGCACCACGTCTTTGCAGAAAACAGCTGCAATTTACTCTTGAAGGAGACAGTGTGGATCAAATGATGACTACTATGGAGGGAACTTTTGATGAGGAAGTTGATGTTTTATTTAAAAATCCTGAAGTTCAAGTAACCGATGCTATCAAGACCAAAATGGAAACTTCCAAGGTAGTATCGTTTGAGGGTGTTACAATAGAGGGTGAAGGTCTTCCACCGAGTGAACCCCAGGTGCACAAAAAGAAATATAAGAGTGCCTTGAAGAAGCACTGTACTGAAAGTGATATTCAGTGGAGTGATCAAATCTCTGTGGATCAACTATCTGTGTCTGGAGAAACTCGAGGTAAAACATCTGTGTTTCAAAGATTTTTTCGATCAGGACGCCTCAGAATGGATCAGCTGCAGCAATTTAGAGACTACAGTATTGATGAAAAATCTGATGCACTCTTTCGTGAATTCTCTCGGCATGATACTGAAGGTGATTATTATCGTACTCGGGGACCTCGGCTTCATGGGCACATGAGGCTTCATCATAGGTCACTACCATCTACTGAGAGTAGTAGTAGTAGTCCCCATCTTCCAAAAAAATTACTCTCGCCTCAAGTCAGTATTGAGGAAGAGTGTGAAAGAGAGAGTTGTGAAAGTGGAGGTGAAGAGCCGACTGATAAAGCTGGTGGGTCGGATAAACAGGAAGGGGCAACAAGTTCTCATGAGACCCAAGTACAGATCTCTGTGATATGTCATTCACAAGGTGGAGAAAAACAATAGACATTTTGCAATGATTTCAAATTTATAACTATATCGTGGGACCTAAACCTGACTATAAACATAACAGTATTCTTTGAAAACTTGTACAGTGTCATTTGGACATTAAGGAATACTGTGGAATTAATATTGATTTGCACCTCTTTGCTGCCTGCACAAGCATTACATTTAAGATATTCTGCATTAAAGGGAAAAATGTTTTTCAAATAAATGCCCTATGTAACACATATATTCTCATTTAACAGTCCTATCAAACTTCCAAAACTAAGAAGAGCTGTTTGTTTTTGCTCACTCTATTTCTCAATTCACTGCTATTCTGTTCACAAAGTGCCAAGAAGTAGAGAAATTTGAGATAAGCAAGTTAAGGTACTAAAACAAATCTGATTTAATGTTAATTGTTTGTCAAGATAGAATTACATCTCACAGTTTTTCTTGTTCGGTACATGAGGAAATGTGCATGTTGATCTGTGTTTTAACTTACGCACTTGCAGTGTATGTCAAGATTTTTTTTTGATGATGCCTTTGTTGCAATCATTCAAGTGATAACAGTATTCTGAATTCTGACTGAAATCTTGCACCAAGATACATATATCATTTTAATGACTATAATCGCCAAATTACAACTTTGTAAAGTTTTTATTCTATACATTAAAAAGCAAGAAATTGAAGATTTGTTTAAAAATCACCCTGTTTAATAATACAATTCTTATTTTTTCTATAAAAATTGAAATATATAAATCTCATAATGTCATATGTAAATCTGTATTGACATTGTTTCTATTTTAAGGTTAGTGTACTTATTTGAGTTAATATCAAAGTTTATTTAGATACTTTGTCATTTTTTAAGAATGCATGCTGTAGATTGTTATGCTTTCGAAAGGGCATGGTGCTATAAGATGGGCACATTTCTGCTTAGCACCCAGAGGTCTTATTTCAAGCACTTACAGCTTTTTTTCTAGCAATACTTGAAGTTTGATCATTGTTAAGTTTAGTTTACTGTTATTCCTTAATTTTTTTAATATCTATGAAACTAATTTGGTTATGATTTGTAGTTTCAATAAAAAACATGTTTTAATTTTTATCTGATTACAAAATGTAAATGTTATGAAATTTCAAGGAGAAATGTGTATTTTGAAAATAATGTAGCCCAATCAAAAATAATGTACCTTAATGTTTGAGACTTCTATAATAAATCTACTTCACTAGTTTACTTTCAAGAATAGGTGCATTAATAAAAATAATACATTAACAAATCTCCTAGTCCAAATTCACATTGCAAAGCTTACATTTTTTATTGTAATAAATAAAATTTTAACAATAGCCTTTTTTATAGCATAAATGTAAGTTTAGTATGAATCATCTCAAATAACTTTGTAATTGCCAATTTACCTTTTTTATTTGATAATTTTTTTTAACTGATATCAATTTTAAACTAATATATTAAGATAGTTTAATTTCAAATATGTATTTAAAAGTTTTAATCATGTTTAAAGTTTATAAAATCTTTTTATATATTTATACTTTTCAATTAAAGTTTATAAATATTACTAGTAAAACCCAAAATTATTTATTTTATTTATAAATTAGAAACCATAGAATTTACCAATTCTGAAAACGTTAAGTAGACATTTAATGTATCCTATAAAATATTGTAAGACAAGTATCGTTTTCTAGTGTAAAATTTTATTATTAACCCAATATTTGGTGCTATGAACTTGATTTCCAATATTTGTGTTGATACTGCACAAGGAAATGGCCTTTAAAAATGGAAATTTTCTTAATTATTTAATATATATTTTCAATTCTATCATTAATTAGTCAATCAATTAATTATCAATAAGGTAATTGTTGATTCAAATCTAAAAAAAAACTTGTTTGAATTCAGCTAAGAATGAAAATTCATATTTGCAGTCATTGTGTAGTTAATTATTTTATCTGATTTTCTTTAAAGACATTATAAACATGTGATATATGGTATGGAGTTTGTAGTCAGCTGTCATTAAAATTCTCAGCTTGATTACTGTAATATAGTTGTGCGTTAATTTGTCTAATAAATGTATAAACGATCTTATTTTTATTTTGCCTTATCTTTTTTTAAATTAATAAAAGTGGACAACTAAAATATTTTTCTGACTTAACTTACAGGTATACTTTTATAAGCATACACTTAAATAACTTGTTGATATACATTCATCTTGATCTTTAAGGCCCATTCTACATGGACATTCTTTACATGTGTTGCATTTTGCAGAACCCTCTGCGATTGGTGGATACAAACCACATGATTTGTAATCATAAATCTCGAAACCATCTGCAAAAGGTAATGCACATAAATAACGTCTGTGTAGAATGGGCCTAATATCTGGCAAAATACTGTTATGAAATCCCATGTGTAACTAACTCCTGTGTTTTATGTTTTAGTTATATTTTTATTTAAAATTAATCATGTATATAAAAAGGCTTTGTTATTGTTGATAAAAGTTATTGTATATATAAATTGAATATTTTTATGATTAGTTTGCAAATGAGAGTATTGTAGATTTTTTCATAATGTAGATGAAAATATCATCTGATGAATTTCTTGTATTAAATCACTGACAATATAATTGGAAAAGTGCATCATTTGGATAAACTTTATAACTATTTGAGCCTCAGGTTGGCAGAAAAGTTGTATGCAACCCATGTATGATTATGATAGTCTGTTTTATTAAGTGAACATATATACTTCAGTATTACGATAAAGCTCATTTGGATATAGTTTTTTTATACACTGTGCAACTTGTATTTTAGATGTGTTTTTCATTTATATGAAATGAATTATGCTACTTAAATAAGTTGGTGTTGTACTATGATCTTCCAAAACTATGCCTTTACTCTTTCTATGTGAGGGTTGAAAAGTATCATTTCAGCATTTCAAGTTAATTGAGAAGTAACATGTAATTGCCTTTGCTTATGAAAAAAATTTGTGTCAAAGTTTTAGCAAATCTGCATTTCTAAGGCATCTTCTTTCCTAGTAAACTTGGCACATTTGGAATATGGTGAGCAATTTGGTTATATTAGTCATTTAAATTCTGTTATGAATAGGTAAAAAAAAACTTGATTATCAACTTACTGTCTTTATTTTTTTTATTTGTATATAAAGCTTTGATCTTCAAACACTTGCCCTGGGAACATATTCGAAGTATCATCAAAAGATGTTTTAGAAAAACATGTTATTTAAGCTGACAAAATCAAATAATTTGCAATAGTGTTGCAAGAATTGACTATTCTAGTTTGTTTTCAATGTACAGTTTTCTAAATTGTTATACTTTATAATTGCAGATTTATTTGAAATTTTAAAAGGAATATATATTATCTCGCATGTTTTTAATTTAAATTTGAAAATACAAAATTATCAAACAATTACTTGATTATATTTGTTTTGTAGTCTTTTTTGACACCATCATATTACCTTCCTGAAAATATGTACAATTTATTAGGAATTTAACACATCCGAGAGTTCATATAAACACATAGACAGGAGGAGTTATATATTTTTCGTTCAAAGAAATTGAAATCTCTAAATAGAAATATATTTAAAATAATTTTTAAATAGAAGTATATTTCATTTCTAATATTTTTTTACACTTAAATGCATCAAGTATTCAAAATATGATTGGTTATGTCAGTTTAATTTAACAATGTATTTTTATTTATGTACACAATGTGAATAGTTTAAGCACGAAAACGTTTTTTAAATTAAATATTAACTTTAGTTTGCTACTCGATGTATTATATGAATAAAACATTTTTATTTTCATTTCAAAACTGTAAATATCCATTACATGTCGAATGACCATCACAAAAGTTATTAACAAAGTTATACAACATATGAACTAAAAGCTAAATTTGATGTTAGATTTAATAAAAATGTCTTCTTTTCAAAATTTCTTACTAAAGAAATTAAATGAGGAATGTTTTTATAGAATTTTAGAAGTATATGGTATGTGTTCTTTTTAATGCAGCTGTAAAAGAACATTATCACATTAATGTATATCGAGAAACTTTGTTTTGAATGTCATGATGTGTGTTAAATGATTTTTGGAAAAGTGTGTTATATATGTAGTTATGTTGTAAACTTCGAATTTTAGAAAATTGTTATTTAAAAAAAAACTAAAGTGAGCACACAAAATTGGACCAATTGAGATTTGTTTTAATGGAACTCCAATTTTGTTTATTTATATAGTATATGAACTATTTCAGTGAAAAATGCTCAATATAAAATATAACAAAATTTGAGATTTTGCACACTATTTTTGTGTATGTCTTTACAGTATGTGTGTTGTGGATAATTTATTAAATTTGTGAGAACATAAAGGAGTACAGCTATTTTATAAATGTTTGGGCAATATTTAACAATTTTTATGATTTTCAAAGTACAAATATAAATTGGTATTTGGTTGTTTTCCATACAGATATGTAACAAAATTTCATAAAATGCGATATTGTCTTAATCTAATATTTGGCTAGTAAAATCAAGTTTATATAAATTATTTTTGCTTTTCAAATATTCCCATTTCATAAACAGAAACTTTATTATTGGATACAAAAGCAAGGATGTATTCATGTGTTAATGTCACAAATATATTTATTTGCAATATATTATTTGAATAAATACTTACAAACATAATTTAATAAATAACTAATTTTATTACCTGAAAATAACATAAGCACAAATACAAAGTGATTTTCTTGTTTTGGGGACTTCACACAATTACAGCTTTTTTCCTTTATCTGCATTAGTTTTAGAACTGTAGTAATTTTCTGATAATCAAATAGTAAGAATTTTTCAGTATAAAATCTGGTTACTTTTTACAGGCCAAATTGCAATCACATCTTTGTCTACCTGCACCATATTTTTCAATAGATTATATATATTCAATTTTCTGAAAATCTGTTGTAAGCTCAAACAATATTAACGGGTCTTATTTGAAATTGAATGAGCTTATTTTCATATCTAAATGTCAAATAGGGAAATGGGTATGACACCAAGCATTTTTATAATGTTAACTGGATCTTGCAAACATAACATTTACCATAGTTTTCCAAAACTTAATAATAGGTGACACATAATGTTTCTGATTGGGGACCCCACAAAAATACTTTTAGGCTTTCTCCCATATAAAAAAAAACTTTTTATTGCAAGGAAGAACCATTATTAACTTTTTCGGTATGTAAATCTTATTGTATCTATTTCTCGATAATATTTATGTAATGAGGAATATTTTTATAGAATTTTACTACCTTTGGTTAAAAATTAGATATCAAAATAAAATCTTTATAAGCTTATTTTACTAAAACGCCAAATTTTAAAATAAAGCGAATTTTAAAAAGAATCACGATTTGCTTATAAATTTTCCGATAAATACATATCTTTCTGCATTTCAAGCCAGTTTGTAATTGGTTCCTAATTTATCAGAAATGGTAACTACAAACCAACATTTTTATATGTTTTTTTAAGATTTTTTGCATAAGTAAAAAGGGGAGCTTTGAGCGGTGAGAAATTACCACTTGTTTTGTTCGAAAGGGAAGTCATACTGTGTTTTTTTTTAAATATTTTTCTGTTGTATTCTGATGAAGTTGGATTATTTTACGTGTTCCAAATTAAAAAGAAGATTGCACCTCTGACAGAAATCAACAGGAACTGGTTGAAATTGGACTGGTAATGACATTTTACCTATTTTCCCGCATTTAACTTTCAAGAAAACTTTCTGAACTTTGTTTTGTGATATTTGAGAAAATTATGATCATTTTCTTTAAAGTTATTTCCTTTAAAATAGAATGTTTTCTAAGGTTAATCCATAAGGCTATTTTGCTTTTTTTTTTAATTCATTAGCATTTTTTTCCTTTGTTTTCTAAATATTTAAAGATGTAATACATGGTTAAAAAAATATGTTCTTTTTGTCGAGTTTCTAAAAACTCTTTCATTATTAACTCTCTATCTCCTTTTCCTTTAAAATGGAGCTTGATTCAATGTTTTTCAGGCCGTTTTTTAAATTCGTCCATTAGCACTTTTTGCCTTCGTTTTTTGCTAAAATATTAAAGTAATAAATGGCTTACAAAATACTTTCTTTTTGTCGAGCATTTTTCTAAAAACTTTGGTTATTAACTCTCTCTTCCCACCTTAAGAAATTTTTTAATAGCTTCAAAGATAGGAAATGTGTAGAATCAAATTCTACATCATAAAAAGTGGCTACAATGCGATTTTTATATGTTTTTAAAGGGAAAAAGGAGTAGCACATTTTCACTCCCCTGACAATGCACCACTGAAAAAAAATTCCCTCAATTACAACTTGAAGTTTTTAAAACTTTTATATTAAAAGCTGAGATATATGTTGTATTAAAAATCAACCTTTAGCTTTCGATATTAAAGAAGATATCATATGAAAACGTCAAAGTAGTACATTCTGACCCTGGTTGACGGTACTATCAAAACCATTTTGTATTGAGTATTTTTATTACTATTTTAAAGTGATACTACAATATGAGGTTGTTACACAAGGGGAAATAAAAGTTTTTTTTTTGTTTGAAACGAAATCGCATTTAAAGTGCAGTGGTTTCGAAGGGGCGTATTATATTGTTATCCCACGGTTGCAAGAGAGTATATTCGAATAAGGCAAAACTAGCAAAAACAAAATGAGCTGTGTACATTCAAATTAAACAACATCTCTTCAGAATAAATTGGCCGAAATAACTGAAATTGGAATATATGCTAATCTCTATTAATTTACATTCTAACTTTTAATTGTAAATCCTTTTAAAATATGGGGATATGAAATGTTTTGAAGATGTGTTAACACTGTAAGGTATCAGAAACTTCTGAAATCACAATAGGTACTTTCGAGGATCTGGACAACGTTAAGTGCGAACGCTTATAAGACTTTTAGACTATAGGTCACTTATACAACATATTTTTTTTTTAACTTAACTATAATTTCTAACTTTTGGTTGCAAATTAACATAATACATACATAAAACAAATTTTAATACTAGTATTTAAAAATTAAAATACACTCAGAATCTTTGTAGGCTAAGCAATACACATTTCTTGATTTAGCTTTAGGGAACAATTTGTTTAACATTTTTCAGATAGGACTTTTTTTTAAAAATACTTTTCTTAATTTTTTTTTAAATACTTAGAATAAGTATATCTTAATATAACTCATTATATTTTAAATTTCAGAACTTTTATTACATGTAAAGCTTTTAAATGCTTATATTATGTAACTAAAGAGAAATAAGTCCCGTTTTAGCAATAACAAAAAGTTCCACATTTTAACGCGTTTATTGCGGTGCGAGGTCGATTGACCCCGTGACGCATTTGCGTACCGCACTGGATTAATTATCCCCGTGCCGCACTTGCGGATATTTTGTCGCAATTACGGATAGTTACTGCACGGGGTTATATGACCCCGTGTTGCACTTGTGGATAAATACGGATTTGTATACTGATAATTTTACAAGAACAACAAAACAAATGTTTGATTCAAGAAAATATGGGATCTATATTTTTTACATATGTACTATATTTTTACAGAAAGCAAAAGATTCATAGATGGTTTATGTGAAAACTGCGAGCGAATATAATTAACTGTAAAGGTTTGAAGGCGAACCCGCATGTCGAAATGAGCGATAAATAACATGATTGACTACAAATTGAAACGTAGGACAAAATAACCAAACAGATTATTAATGAAGAATATGTTGCACAACATTTTCTTTTCAGGAAAGATGTATTTACTCATACATAAAGTAGCTAGAAAATAAGGTTGTTTAAAAAATGTAGTTAACTGACATCACTTTCATTACCATTATTTGTTGATTAACGTTATTTTTAGAAAATTATTCAAGTCTTCGTTTTGAATAACCAGTTAGGTAAGTAGTGTTACACGCACTTGGAAGGAATATATACTCTAAGCATAATGTTTTTTTTAATTAAAAAGTAAGTAAACTATGGAAAAAAATGGCAACAAATTAAGCAAAATAAATATTTTAAGAATCAGTACAGTATCACCTACAAAATTTGAATTATGAACGGTGATGAAAATGAGATTAAAAGTTTTTAAATATTTTTCTTGCGCCAACTTTATAAACTACATAAAGTAAAGAGTAAGTACTTCAAGGCTTTTTCTAACGGGTAGTAGCGACTTAATTGGGTAGTTGTAAACTTAAAATAAGCAGTCGTGAATTTTGACACATTGGAATTAAAAAAAAATAATAATAATAGGGAAATCTGAATGAATGAATAGGGAATTGTTATGCTATTACTAAATTTTCTAATTTCTTTCACATATATGAATTAAACAAAAGTTAAAGAAGCTCAGGTGTTACCCTCATCATCTGACCATGATTAAAAAATTCAAGGCATTCTTTCCGGGTGTTTCCTTCTAGATAAGCCCCGAATCGTCGCCAATAGCCCAATTTTGCAGCTCTAGTACAATGTTTATTAACCAAACCAAAAGTCAAAGATTTCTATCCATAGATTCTCTGTTACTCACAATTGGCTTGGCAATTGTAAATTTTCTGGCAGTCGTTAACGTTTTTAAGGAATTGGGGAGTCATGATCACTGATCTCTAACTGTAACTTCTGGATAGGGCAAGACATTTTGTTGACTTGAAGCCGATGTAGAGGCAGCCATGATGGGACACACTTTCTTTGCTACCACAATATTTCGTAAATTTTTCATGTTAAAAAAAGCCGACGTGAATTGCTTTGGGCTGAGTTTTTTTCTATTGTCTTTTTAAACCCATTATAAATGCGATCTGCTATTAAAATAGAAAGTCATTTGCAAGTCAAAGTCGAAGTAGATAAAAAGCAAGAGCAAAAACTGTTTGTTTGGCAATAAAAAAATTAATTCTTTAAGAAGAAAATATAATATTTATATACATTTAATATTTCTACAATGCTGGGGTAATAAAAAACACCACTAAATCACTTTAAAAAAATATTGGGGCACAGCATAGCTGCTTTCAATTGGCTTCAACGCGCCCATAGACGAAACAAGGTTTGAGCCTTCCAGCAGTTACAGTTAGAGTTCAGTGGTCATGATTTCTTTGAGGAATTGAGCAGCCGTAATTGTTTTGCAGAATTGGGAAATCGTAATGTTTTGAAGAATTGGACAGTCATAAATTTTGCTTAAAATAGATACTGAAGTACTCAATTGAAACTAAAATGTCAATAAGGTCATTCGATCCTATATAACTGGACTAATTACAGAGGAATCGAATATCCATATTCGACTATTCGGGTTCTTTGAATCCTTGATCATGTAAGTAAAGTAAGTTTAGAAATGATCATAACTTATTAAATATTATAAATCCTCAAGACAATTTGCAGTTATGAAATAAACCTACCTTACATGTCCGCAGTCCAGGAGTGTAAAATTAATATATCGTACAGGACAATTTTTAGAACAGATTCAAAATGTTTCCAGCTTTCCCGGATTTTTTTTTCCGAATTGAACCCTTTGCTGATTGGACTAATAGTCACTTCAAACTTGAACAACAAAAGTTCACGTTTAAAGAAGTATTTTATACAATTTCGATTCCATTGTAACGATATTTCAGTTCTAAGGTACACAAAAAATATTTACCTCTGAAAATTGAAAATTAGCTAACATGGATATGCAAAGCGAACTGGCTAATTTTAGAATTTAAGCTATTACAAAAGGTAGTTTACTAACATTTGAGCCCTTCAAAAGTTTTGTGTGGTTTTAAGAACACCCAAAAAATCCTTGTGTGGTTTTAAGAACACCCAAAAAATCCTTATCATACGTAATTGAATATATTTGTTAGGGCCTCATAACTTTTATGTGGTTTTTCTTCAGCACAAATGAAAAACACACTTTGGACTCAGGATTCCACGAACTATGTAGAAATTGTTAAATAAAACTAGTAGAGTAATTTTGATCTAAAAGCAAAACGAATTACTGTTTTAATAATTAATTAATATAACACCTGCAAAAGTCATGGACATATTTATAGGATGAATTATTGATATTTCTATTTCATCAATAAGCTAATTGAGGTTTCTTAAGAATTCTATATATCGAATGAACATGTTGGATAAAAACTATTGTTTTGAACAGTTATAAAATAGTTATTGTGCATATTATATTTTCAAAAAATAGTTATATTTTAATGACTGATATGCTATAACTGAAGTTATTAACAATTTTGGTATTTAAAAAAAATATTATTCTAATTTCTCGTATGGAATACGTTAATGCAAGTCAAAAGAAAGTTTGATGTGAAACCAAGCTAAAATATATTAACCCTTTGCACTCGGAATGTGACTCTCAGTCACATGAGAATGACTTGTTCTTTTTTCCCTGTTCTTCAAATTGAACGGGACCAACCTTCGAGCATGGATCCTTCATAGTAGAGAAAACATACGGTTATAATCTCGCTAACATCAAAGTGAGGCCAACATGTATGGCCTCAGACACGTGGTTAATTACGTCATTCCATTCATAAATTTTCATTGTTACACATTTCTCAATTCATCAGCCACTCGCGAGTATTTTTCAATTCATAATTTTGAAAAGAAGTCACGTGTTTGAGGCCACTCGGTCTGAGATGTTGGTTTCACGATTATGACGTCATATTCGCTCTACTACAGTCCATTCATGCTCGAAGGGACCAACGGCCATACAATGACCATCCGGTTCTTGTCAGATCATAGAAATCATCGGGTGTGGTTAGTAATAGAGAGGATGGCCACTGGCCCCTTTTTAGGCCACGTGCTGTTGGCCTAAAAAGGGCCCCGGTGGCCCCAAAGAACAATATCCGGCTAGCAATCAGAAGAGTGTGAGTTCGAATCGAAATAGATGTTACGAATCGAAGTGAATATTGATCGGAGGGTTGCCAGATTGGCTCCTAAATTAAAAAAGTCTTCTACAAATCTTCTCAATTTCACCGGGCCTCCAGTGGTCTAGTGGATATAGGCGTTCAGCTAGTAATCAGAGAATTGCTGGTTCGAATTCGTGTGATGGACGTAAACGGGACTGATGCACGATAAATCTGATCGGGGTCCAATGTACTGACGTCTATTGAGGCTGAGTCAGGTATTGTCCTCGTCATCTGACCGTGGTTCAAAAATACGAGGCATCGTTCCCGGATCTTTCCTTCGAGATAGGCCCCGAACCGTTGACAATAGCCCACTGCGCAGCTCTACTGCGACGTTTATTAGCCAAAACCAATTTTCACTGGCGTATATACCACTGATCTCTAACTGTAACTTCTGGATAGGGCAAGACATTTTATTGACTTGAAGCCGATATGGAGGCCGCCATTATGGGGCACACTTTTCTTGATACCGCAATATTTCGTATATTTTTCATGTTAAAATACGCCGACATATATTATTTTTGGGTAAGTTTTTTTTATTTTATTTTTAAACCCATTTTAAATATAATCTGCTATTAAAATAGAAAGTCATTTGCAAGTCAAAGTAGAAGTAGTTAAAAAGCAAGAGCAAAAACTATCTGTTTGGCAATATAAAAATTAATTCTATAAGAAGAAAATATAATATTTATATATATTTAATACTTCTACAATGCTTTGGTAATAAAAAACACCACTAAATCATTTTTAAAAAAATGTTGGGGCACAATGTATGGCAGGTTTCAATTGGCTTCAACGCGCCCGTAGAGGAAACAAGGTTTGAGCCTTCCAGCAGTTACAGTTAGAGTTCAGTGGTATATACGAGATATTGTCCTGTTGAAATTGCGTCTGGTACTATCTCGAGTGTACGCTTCATCTGAGCATGGTTCAAAAATACGAGGCAGTGTTCAAGGGTCTTTCCTTCGAGATAAATCCCTAACCGTCGCCAATAGCCTATTGTGCAGATCTAGTGCAATATTAATTAACCAACCGTCAATTTGAACGAAAACTGTATGTTCTAGAACATAAAAAATGCTTGTTTTTGTTATCTTGTTCTTTATATAACTTTATTTAAATAAAAGCCCACGATGGCCGAACGGTTTGAGTAAGAAGCTCATAATCAGAGGGTTGTGGATTCGAATATCAACTTTGAGGGCGCAGAGACCTCATGATCGGAAGATTGCGGGTTCGAATCTCGACTTTAAGAGAAAAAAAAAAAACTTCTGTTGGTACACGAATTCTAAATTCACCTAAGTGGCCATCATAAAACCAAAAGCGTTGTATTTGTGTTAGACCAACACCTGGTTAAACCCACGTTGTTCAAATTCCGCTTGGGGATCGATCTCAATAAACCGTGATCGCGGATCGGACTGTGTAAACGAAGTGACTTTTAGTATTTTAACTTTAACACTTTTAGTGTTATTTAACCTTTAAATGTATGTCCTAAAAATATTAGTGGCCGAGCGGTTAAGGTATCCGTACACGTTGAATAAGTTGATTTTGACTGAAATTACCAAATTTTTTTTATTTAAAAATATGATTTTCGGCACTTTTAAGTTTCCAAAACAGTTTTTACTTTAGTTGTACGTCAATTAGAACAAAAGTTATAGTAATTTAAAGTTCAAGTGGACAAATATTAAATGAAAACGGAAGTAGCATTCCGAAACCGGAAATGAGGCAGAAACATCGTTTTTTCCTTAGTTTTCAACTTTTTCTAATTTTTAATTGCAATATTTATTATTTTAATGTTGCTATAATCTAGCCACCAGATATTTTCATTTATATTAGAAGTTTTTGTATTAAAAATGGCAACAACTTTACTCTATTGTTTATTTCTTTACAAGCAGCGTTGTTTTTTTTCGTATAATCTGTTTAATAATTATTTTTAAAGACCTAACTTAATTAACTCTCCATATTTGATTTCATTAATTTTCATTTAACTCTCCATATTTGATTTCATGGGAAATTCGAGAAACCGAAGTTTTATTCGTAAGAAAAAATTCCGAGGAAATAAATATGTTACATGTTCCACTGAAACCGATTCATCTGCGTCGAACAACGTGCCTACGGCAAGTGAAAAGAAGCTCACTATGACTTCTTATTTGGACAATTACTCTCGAACTGAAATCAGTGGAAATCAAATAATTAATATTCAAATTCTCTCCAATGTGATAAAGAGTTTGTGCTGCCCCGATTGCTTTAGCAGTAAACTGTGTCTTCTACAAGAGTCTGTATTTGGACTGGCATCAAATATGACAGTGAAATGTCAAAACTGCGAATACAAAAATACATTTTGCGCCTCTGAAAAATCAAACAAATTACATTCTGTAAATATTTTATTTGTATTTGGATTAAGACTCATTGGAAAAGGTCATTCGGCTCAATCCTGGTGTTCACATATTAAAAGATTTTTCAGAACTGGACATCGAACGAGTGAAGAATTCGAAGCGCCACTCTTTACCTAATGTTAAAGTTGCCAGAAAAAAAAATAGATTAGCTAAAAAGGGAAAATGGCTAAAGATGAGCAAGAAGAGGGTATAACATATAAATCGGGGGTATTTTAATTGTGTTGAAACTTTCTTAATATTAATAATAGATAAATTTATACTTTAAACGCATTTTTCTCAGAATTGATTTTTATTCAAAAACAGCAAATTTCAAAAATCATAACTCAAAATATTATTGTTATATTGTCTTTAAATTTTGTGTCCATATTCAGTAGAGTATATTCTAGTGCATGTACTAAAATTGTTGGAAAATCGTTAATATATTTTTATTTATGGACTAAATATTGAACTATAAGGTTGTGAAATTGTCAAAAATCTTATAATTAATTTTCGGTCTGTCACCAAAAATTAAATTTTTTATATATATGTTTAATTTTACTTGGAACACTAGATAATAACATGCAGTTTATTTTAATAGTAAAATTTTCTATATGAATTGATTTGTATGTCTTGTATAAGTTTTCAAGTTTTTGAATAAAAACTTAAAATTTTCACTGATTATTTCATTTTTTTAATAATTATAATAATAAACTTTAAATATTTATGTAATATAATTAGTTTTTACTAACAAACAATCTAAAAATAGCATTAAATAAATTTTATCTGACACATTTTAAAAAAAGTGCTTCGAACGTGTTGTTCGGATACCTTAAGGGCGTCAGCTAGGAATACGAAGGTTCCCGGTTCGATGCCAGGTGATGGACTTGACAAAGATAAGTAAAAAGTAGTGATCTTGTGATCGCAAGGTTGCCAGCTTCGCTACAAAATACTAGAAAAGTCGTCCAGAACATCCGCAAAAATTAATGGCGTGTATATGGGACTGGTGCACGATAAATCTGATCGGGTTCCAAAGTCCCGACGTCTATTGAAGGCGTTGGGTACCAGTTCAGGTGTTTCTCGTCATCTGACCATGGTTCTAAACTAACGAGGTGCAGGTATGAATGAATGTGTGTGTGTAAATGTGTATGTGTTCCTGGGTCTTTCCTTCGAGATAGACCCCGAACCGTCGCTAATAACCCACCGTGCAGCTCTAGTGCGACGTTAATTAACCAAACCAAAAACCTAAAAATATTAGTGGCCGAGCAGTTAAAGGCGTCAGCTGCGAATACGAAGATTCGTGGTTCGATGCCAGGCGATGGACTGGACGTTAATTAACCAAACCAAAACCAAACATAAAAATATTAACTATTATCTAAAAAAATTATTTAATATAACGATACATTACTTAGATTTAAGATTAAGATAATTTCCAATATACAAAAACAATCTAATTAAACTGAACTTAATCCCTTCAGACCTAGTGTCCGGTATACCGGACATCAACTTTCGACCTCTACACGTACCAACGGCTTAAAGTGCTTTTTACTTTTTTTACTAATCATTCTTTACTTTCTATAGTATAATCTTTTATATAAGTTTTTTTAGTTTAGAATCTGGCAACACTGAGATATTGTTGATATTTGCAAGCATGCCGGCGAAGCGAAGAGGGGAGTGTAAAATATTATATAAATTTAATTAAATAAATATTTTTTTCGTTATTTTTGCTGTGTATTTTGAATAAGTAATGAATAAATTAAAAATAAAATTAAAAGATTTGAGATTTTACTTTTATTTTATCAATTTTGTTTCAAATTTTTTTAAATGTTGTATTATCTTAGTTACCATAGATCATCAGATTTTAAATGAAAGGTTTTTAACACAAATATTTCAAAATTCCGACTAAAGAGGTTAAATGTTATATTAGTCTTTCAAAAAGACAAATAAAAAGACCGTTTTTGCCGAAATTTGATAAAAGAATAAACGACTTTTATAAGCTTTAAAATACAAATTTATACTCAATCCTCCCTCCCCTAAAATTCCTACGCCACAGCCATATAATTCAGCCTGCAAGTGAAGGTAAAATCCAAATGTAGGTTACTAGATTGTTTAAATTGGGGTTTGCGTTAAACAAACAATTGTGTTTCCCCCTATCCTCACTTTCTAGCATTCCAATTACGGGACTCTCAGGCTTCCTCGGAAATTAAGCGGATGCTTAGAAGCCTTAAACTCGCTTCTGATATTCCTATAAAAGGAAAACCGCCTTATTCGATTCCAGTAGTGTGAATCTTGCAACAAAGAAATTACGTTGGATATTGAGTTTATATTACAGCGTAAGTAAAATTACATTAGTTTTCATTGATTTTGACAAGCGTTTATTCGCTTATATTCGTGTTTTGTAGTTTTTAATGTAAAGTTAAGTTGTTTAAGTTGAGTCAATTTGAGGAGCTTATTTTGAAAATGGAACGTTTTCCTAGTTATGCACTGTCCGTCACGGAGTAAAGAAAAAGGTGGAGATGATTTGGCGAGATTTCATGAGACGTAAGTTAACAACCCCAAACTAGGAACAAACAAACCTAGTTTGCAGTAGTTTTCCTACGAGGAATGCATTATTTTCAAATTAAGTTATCGCCAAGTACTGGTACAAAGTAGTGCTTTGTAATAGCGCCAAATACTTCGCCAGTTCCTACTTTTTGAGCGATTGCTTACTTCACATTGCAAACCGGTTTTTGACTTGTTCGCACCTCCACCTTCTTCTTTACTCCGTGACTGTCCGTAGAGAACGCATCTTGCCGACGAAATTCAAGGTTACTGCGATTTTCTTCTAAAACAGTGGTGCTCAAACTTTTTTTTCTCTCGTGTACCCCTTGATAAAACTTTTTATTTATGAGTACCCCTTTTCTCACAGCAATTTTCATCCATACCTCTACGAAATTTTTTTTGTCTATTTTAGGCAGTAATGTTCTTTAGTTAACTGACAAATTAATTAAATGACTCCAATTGATGACTTATAGGCTTTTATTTTATATTTTACTTATAAAATTTATTTATTATTTTAGTTGTTTTTCGCCATCACTATTAATATTTTTGCTTACCTCCAAAACTGGACCGTAACATACTCCCAAGGTACGTATGCCAAACTGCCAAGCGTTCGCTCCGGACGGTAAATAACAAGTAGAAAAACGTCCCCATTTGAAAACAAGCTCCTCATTTACTAATTTATTAAATCAGATGCAAAAGCGGATATATTCACGAAATGCTTGTTTGAGTAAATCGCTAAAAACTGTCAAAACTTAGCTATTGTTTACACAATAATATATTATTTTTTTATAAAGAAAAAATACAAGTTTTCACTAAAATGTTTATGTTCTTATATTACTGAATATGTTATAATCAATTGTATTTTTCACATAACTTGTTTTGCAACTGGATAGAGGCTTTTAACTGGTTTTGCATTTGGATGCGTAGCCATCTTTTTGTTTTTTCAAGAAGCATATGCATCAATGGCAGCCCGTGGTCGAAAATGTCAGTGCAACCGAAGTCAGGTGACTCCACGCTCCTCCCCCCCCCCCCCCTATTTACCACAACAATACATGAACGGAAATTCTGTAATATTTATTACTCAAATCAAAGTTTCCTTTCAATTTTTACGAAATGATAACATGCGAAAAAATTAAAAAACACTTATTTTTTGAAAATTAAAGCAATCTTTCTTTCTTTTAAACTTGCGAATCGGTCAATTTTAATATTAATTTAAATAACAAAACAACAGCACACAGTAAATTTATAACGAAAACTATTTCCGTTTGGAGAGATTCTTGTAAATTCTCGGTACTCTCACCCATTCCCGCGACTCACACACGAGCCAATCAGTTTATCGAATTCCCAAGTGCAGTCAAAGTCAAAAAATTCATTTCGGGCTGTATCTCGCTACAAATGAAGTGCATTAGCAGGGGGGGGGGATCTCCATACTACGTAGAGGTTCCATTGCAACGATGCAGCCGATTTCGAACTTCGGTTTTTGGCTGCAGTTTTAATTGAATGGAATTTTTTCTCCTCCTGTATTGTGCATTACGGCAACAGGCTTGCTATTTATCGGAGATTTTGTTTACTTGCCGTAGAAATTTCATTTTCAATTCTAATCTTCATTTAAGAAAATTAGTAACGTTTCTGATTTTAGTTTTAAAATACACTAATAAATTTAGGTGCAGCCCGGCTGTACTTGCTGTACCCCACAATCTGCCACTGATTGCATCTATATCCGCATTCTAGACAAGCAGAAATGAAACTATCGATGACATCCATGCTCAAGTTCGCTTGATATAACTATTTTTACTTTTCCAGACTTTTTTTTTTATTTGTAAAAAATGGTTTTTGCTCCTTTACTATGTTTTAGAATTTAAGCCAAAGTTATAAGTACCTATTGATGCCAAAATATCATTTTTCGAATTTTCTAATATAACTGCTTTTGCATTTAAGCTACTCAAAATAACCAATTTTGTAAGCCCAGGGCAGTCTCAACTCTCTGGCATTTTATCTATTTTCTGAATTTTTGCCAATGTAATATTAATTTTGGTACATTTAAAACAGATGCTTGTAGTAGAAATTTGTTGGATTTAATTTTTAGAGAAAAAAATTCTAGTGTTTGTAAACTTATAGATCTCTAAACTTATAAGGGTATTTTCTATTGTTCGTTGGTGTATTTTATTCATTACGGTTGTTTTGTGTCATTTGGAATATTATTCTAATACTTATAAACAAATATACTTTGAAATATATCCTTGTTGAACTCAGACAATTTATTGATTCAGAAACGGGATCCGATTAAAAAAAAATAGTAGGGGAAAGTCGGGAGGTATGGGATCGGAAGGTAATGCATTTTACACTTATCCAAAACTGGAAATTGTTATATTATATTTTTACATGTCTAAGATATTAAAAAACTACGAATAAAATCTAAATATTATCATTATATTTTATAATCGGCATTTATAATTTTTGAAAATATTGTCTACGTATCCCCCATTTGAGGGAAAAGTTGAAATTGAAGAATAAGTAGCATTGGGTACGCATAATGTAAAAACTGCATAATGCAATTTCTGGTTGAGTTTCATTATTATTTCATTTTTAAATATTGTGTTATAGTTATTTTATCGTGAAAAGTTAAAAAGGGCTTTTTCATCTGTTAACATAATGAAAGTACATAATATCATTACCTTTGTTTTAAATTGTCCATATATAATGAAATACTAACTTCTATGTTCGAAAAAAAATACTAGGAACAAAATGTTTCAAAACTGGGACATGTCCCGTTCCTCCTTCATTTACGCTGTCCCATTCCATTCTCTGATATATAAATTCAATAACATAGTTCATTACCTAAATCATGCTAATTTCAGAGTTAAATTAACTACTAGTATATACACACCATATCAGTGTTGTTATTTTACCAACATAAGATTTTTTTTTAAATGATACAAATGAAAATGGCAATTAAAGAAAAAAAAAATAACATTTACTTGATGTTGTAAAACACGAAATTGCGATCAATTTTTTTTGTAATGTTGTATAAGCAGAAACTATGAGTCTTAGTTACCTATTTAGCAATAGCAATAGAAATAAATTCCATTGTTTTATTTAAGGAAAAACTTAAATGTCCCACTCCTACCACTGTCCCAAAGCTCCCCACTCTCCCCTACAATATGCACAGCATCGTTGAGGGGGCCCCTTTTATAAAAAAATATCTCAAAGACTAACAAATACCGCATTTTAAGTTTACTATATACCTCATGAATAAATTTAAATTTAAGCTCTTATTGGTTCGTAATATAGAACCCGAATCGTCACCAATAGCCCATTCATTAGCTCTAGTGGAAATTAATTCAATCAACTAACTCTTATAGGGATTAGCACAAATATTTGAAAAAATTGCAATACAATTTTTTTTACATGGATATGTTATATTTATGCGATTAATGAGCAATTAAATAACAATTGGGTTCTTTTAGCCCGGGCATAGCGAGCTTTAAGGAAAATTATGCCTTGTTTGGAAATGGAACTAGAGAATGAATGTGAGATGCCTATACAATGCTTTTGGCAGTTACAAGTGTTTTCAAATGGATATTGATTTCATTCACCATGATTTCAATTAACTATTTATATATATATTATATATCACTATATATAAGGAAGAGAGGGAGAGAGAGTCTGTGGGTTTGTTTTTATACAAATCTACAGTTTTATTCCGAGCATAATGAAATTTTGCACACTTTGATCTTCAAAACAAGAGGGCATAAGATATCGAAAAACCACTCGTATCCCCCTTCCCACCCCTTAAATCGGAAATTACTTCTTACTAAAACCGCTACGATGAATAAATCGGGGCCAACACTCTGCGTAAGTGTTGGTGAAGCCCAGGTACTTCAGCTATATTTAATTTATTTTATCTGTTGCTTCTTCTCTGTGTATTACTACTTGAAAAAAGCCAACTTGCAAGGGGAAAGATAGTATTTGGTTAAAAAAAAAATAATACACATTTAAAACTTGCAGTATATGGCAATTTTATTTTGAATATCTAATTTAGAGATGCAAAATATAGAAAGCACGACAAAAAGCGATTTTTTTTAAACAAAAGTAAATAAATATTTTCAATTAATAAGCAAATTCGTGCTGCCATCTACCAGAGTATTATATAATATAAAGTTTTTAATGTCTCATCCCATCTTCTCTTCTAGACTTAATACATGCAACATTTAGTTAGTATTGCTAAGTATATGATAAATGAAGGAGCACATATTGAAGGGGAAACAAATAAAATTACGTTTTTCCGAAAGTTATTTATAAATAAAACTATTTATTACTAGTTGTAATATAGCTGATTAAATAAAGAATATACCGAGGTCTAGGACTTATTTAAATTAAAACTCTAATGGCACACTGTAGTTTGATTTAAATAACGAAGCATTTTTTTCAATTTATTTTGCAACATTTAACTTTAATCACCTAACTTAATCACTAACTTTAATATTGTTTTTTTAAGTTTCAATAGCACTTACATTTTCTTTTTATTAACTTTTTCATGAAAAGGTCGTTGGAATTTTGTTTCGTAATGTAAAGTAACATTATTCGCAGGTGAAATAAATTTTGTCTTCATAACTCGTAAACAGTTTTTTTTATATATAAATTAATATTGCTTTAATGTGCACTATTAATATAATCATCCTGGTGTGGGTAATTAAATTTAATTGTGAATTATATATCCCTTATTTTAAATGAAAGTTAAAATATTTAGGGTTTTAATTTATTTTAAGAATTATTTTGACAACTACTACGCCAACTTGGCTACGTTATGGACCGCCATAGCCAAATGCGTTGTTATGTGTCAAAGCTGTAAAGATAATTCTTAAACACCATGTATATATAAAAAATTATTAGTGAGTAGTAACTCATAAGAATCGAACAGTTTAATTTTATGAGCACATTTTTTCTTCTTGATAAAAGTTTATAAATATTCTTATTACACACATTAACACCAAATCCTTGCCAATAACATAGTGCTTAGTTATCTAAAACCCCTATATTTTCAATTAAATTATTCTGTTAATTTTACATATAATAGTTTCAAATTGATTATGGTACTGGCTATAAAAGCAATGCTTAAATTAATTTTATAGACCGCGACCACAGACAAAAAAAAATCTAGAAACTTTCTTTTCTTTATCTTCTATTAAAATTTACGCACCAATGCTACTTCATGCACAATACTGCTTGCGGTTATCGTTAAAACTACTATATCGCAAATATTCAAGTTTTTTCCTTTCAAAGGATAATTTTTTAGTAATTTTTTTATTTACGTCTATATACAATCGCTTCTAATAAACTATCTTATAAAAAAATTAATTCAATGATTCATTCAACTATCCTACAAAATAATCATCAAGTTTTTTCTTTTCAAAGTAGTCATTTCGTATCACATTGTTTATTTACTTCTAATACAAACGCTTCCAACAAACTATTCTACAAAAATGAAGCAATATATATTATGTAGTTTCTAGATCTTTACAGTAGATGAGACCTAAGTACCAGAGGCTCGCCAAAAGAGACATTTAACTTTAAAAATCAGGAGTGAGTATACATAGGGAAATGTTTTATCAGATCACTTTGGTTTTATGATCCTGCAATTGTCTTTTAAGTTTTGTATCGTGGGGGTTAATTTTTTTAAACACTTTTCGTCGGCGTAGAAGTAAAATCACCTATATTTAAACCAAAGACTTACCATCCGTAGTTGGCGACGAAATCCAAGGTCAATGTTTTTCCTGTCCAAGGTCATTCACATTTCGAATTTTATCGCTTTTTTTTCTTCCCCAACTACGGCTGGTAAAACTTTGATTGAAATATACGTGGTTTTACATCTCAGCCGACGTTTTATGTATTTTAGTAAGTAAAATTAGGTTAAACATAATTCATATTTTTAATTTTCATATAACCCAGCTTATAAGTAACTTAACTTCGCTGATATATAACTCAGCATTAAAAAATTAACTTCCGTTTTGACAGCGTTGAATGAAATAGTCTTATTGGTATATAATTAAATAGCCAAAAAAAAAAATCTTATTTTTACTCTTAAAATGTGTGTCCTTTGGTACTGAAGATGGTTGCACTAGGGAGGATAGGTCGTCGTATCAAGGTGCACTTATAAAGGGGTTTCTATTTCAATTATCACGAGAAAACTATCTGTACAATTCTTTTGGATAAAAATAGAAAAATGTGTCCAAGTAGTTATAGTATATGTCCCCAATCTTCAATGTTATATAAAATTAAAAAATTTAAAAGCGAATTTCTTCCTAGGTACGCATGTCTTTCCTATAGAGAAGATCTTAAATACTCAAAAAGTACATGTAAGCAATGTACTTGTCGAGTCCATGTAATTAAACTTTTGCACTTTTATTGCAGCTAACCATGATCAGTATTGAATTTCTCCTAATTTCTCTTACTGCAGTCACTGTTGCCCTTGCAAACATGCCGTATAAGAGTAGTAAGGATGAAAAAGTTGTGGATTTACTAGAGGTAAGAGAGCATGACATGTATAATTTGTTATGTGAACAAAAAAAAACAATTAGAAAGTGTAACCTGCTGCTATTTGGCTGCTAAAAACCAGTTCTAACGAATGCTAACTACCCACCTTTCTATCAGAACCGCACTATATCGCAATTAGTTTTTATATTCAACATTTTACCCAGTTTTGTTTTCAATATTAAATGACACAATTCCTTAATTAAGTCTAGACACTGATCCAGTCTGTACGACATTTTCCGCCATAAGAGAATGTAGATTTTTTTTCTCCACAGTATGAACAGGAAAATGATTTAAGGGACAGATTAATAAGAATTGATGATTCTTATTAAACTTCCCCTTAAATCATTTTCCTGTCCATACTGTGGAGAAAAAAAATCTACATTCTCTTAAGGAGGAAAATGTATTTTTATTAAACAAATGTGTCACCATATAAATATATAAACCGTTATTTATATGCAAACTTTAGAGAATAAACAAAGAGACTTAATATGTATTTAGTGAAAAATTTTAGTTTACCTTAACAACACGAGAAAACGCCCTAATTGGATTTATTCCATATGTTTATAAATAATTACTTATTTGCTTACCTTTCTTAATAAAACAAAAGATTTAATGTAGATTTTGTAAACAATCTTAATTTACATTTCATTATACTAAAAGCAATATAGACTGTAAAATATACTTGTTTCGATACGTTGAACTTAGTCTAAATAAAAATTTGAAGTTTAAAAATTAGATTCTTACTATTAAACAATTAAATGGTTTCTTCAAAAGCACACCCGAATTTTTTTTCTGATTGTCCCCCAGGTTGTGACTACATCGATTTTCTAATCAGTTCCTTTTTCTCTTACAGAAACCTGCATTAAAAGGTGATACACAGGAAGGGAATTTAATGAATGGTGATATGAATGAATTGAGTCGAGATTACCTGAAGAACCCCGGAGCGGGTATCGCGCTACCTTCAGACACAGGTGTTTTTCAACGATTCAGGAAAACCACCACCTTGAATTGTAATATTTTAGTTCAAAAGGTAGGAACTTATAATTTATTAAGATAAAAAGGAAATTAATTAACTCTTCAATGCACACATTTTATTCTTTCTGAAAAAGACGGTGTGTACGCAAAATGCTGTCCAGATACCTGAAAAAAAAAAAAATTAAATATTCGCCAACTATATTAGTTCCTATGACTCCTAAAGGAGTTTGGGTTTCAGAAGACGTAGTAAAATTATTCAACAAATAAAATAACTCATTTTGACATTTTTTTTAAATCGTTTATTATTGCATGGGCTAAAATATTTTAGTGAGGACTTCCATCCAATGTTTTATTTGACAACAAAGCAAAGTGATGTACGTGCCGTGCCATAATCTATTATAATATGAATTCAAAAACCAATTGCTCTCTTTTGGGCGTTGGACAATTTGTTTCCTATCACCGGGTAACCCCATCCAAAATTTAGGGGGGAAATGCTTGACTTGTGATGGGATATTGTGAGTGAAAATTATTCAAAGTTAGTCAGGAGTTTGGGGATCTGATGAAATGGTGCCCAGTGAAGGATGATTTTGTTTGAAACAACCTTTCGATGGTATTTTGTGGTTTGGGTCTTCTGAGACCCACCATGCATTGAAGGGTTCACTGAAGGGGGACACAAACGACAGCTTGGTGCATAGGATAAAGAAGGAAGGAAAATAAACACGATTTCAGTGGAAAATTTTTAGTCTATTCTTTACAATCTCTTAATTTCTATCTGAAAATTATTTCATAGAGGTTCGATTTTATTTTCTCAGTTAAAAAATTCACTCTAGATATTGAAAAACACTGTTTCTGCTAAAATTTCGGAATTTCGTTTTTTTTAGTTAAAAAAACTTATAATCAAAAATTTGCCCCATTTACCAAAATTGCTTTAAAAAATTGATTTGTGCACATCAAAAAATTCAAACCGTCTCTGGTGACAATAGTTTGTAAAATAAATATTAAACTCATTTTATAATTTCTTTGCAAAAGCGCATCATGCAAAAAAGATCATATGATATTCATTTTTAAATTGCAGACAACTATAAACTTATTTATAATTATCATAAATTGTTGGGTGGTCATTGTTTGACTGTATCACATTTAGCTGCATAGGCTTTTTAGTGTATCCAAGGACGGGTATTATCCTTTGTTATTGTGGTTGCTGCTATCCATATACATTACAGGCACTTAATCCAAAAAGGTTATCTTAATCAATTCAAGCATACACCAAGAAATCAATACTTCAGGTATATCTAAATTTAAGATTTAATTAAACTTAAGATAGTTTACATAATATATTACAATTAAAGGAAAGTGCTCCTACGAGA
>OZ010676.1:45667944-45755444 GCA_963932185.1 Troglohyphantes excavatus
GACAACACCCGAGCGGGCACCCGGCACAACCTCAATAGGCGTCAGGACATTGTACCTCGATCAGATTGATCGTGCACCAGTCCCATATACAGGGACATTTAGACGACTGCCTATCATTTTAGTTCTCAAAGTTGGCAACCCTACGATTGCAAGATCACTACATTTATACTTTTCTTTGTCAAGTCCATCAGTCGGGTTCGAACTCGCAATCCTCTGATTACTAGCCGAACGCTGTTATCCAATGGGAAACTGGAAGCCCCTGGACTACAGAAGGCAAGGATTATTGCCCATCTTCAGTCGCCAAATACAATCCTGTCGATTATTCAATCGTACTTTGAATCGACTTATCTGATCACAAGGCATATAACCTGTTTGCATTCCCGTTATTTAGCACCTGTTCTCCAAATGCTCCATTGATGTAAGTTGTGTGAACCGAATAGAACATAAACGGGCATTACACTTAGCATTCTGTTCACCAATTGTATTCTGTTAGAAGATATCTTGAACATATATTAGCATTGCTCACAATGTAGTCTGTAACTGCTCTAATATAAAGTCTTTGAGTTTGGTTTGGTTTGTTTAATTAACGTCGCACTAGAGCTGCACAGTGGGCTATTGGCAACGGTTCGGCTCGAAGGAAACACCCGGGAACGATGCCTCGTATTTTTGAACCATGGTCAGATGACGAGGACAACACCTGAGCTGGCACACGACGCAACCTCAATAGGCGTCAGGACATTGGACCTCGATCAGATTTATCATGCACCAGTCCCGTAAACACGCCAGTATAATTTGTTGGATGTTCTGGACGACTTTCTAGTATTTTTGTATCGAAGCTGGCAACCCTCCGATCGCAAGATCACTACTTTTTTACTTTTCTTTGTCAAGTTCATCGCACGGATTCGAACCACCAATCCTCTGATTAGTAGCTGAACGCCTTATCCACTGAGCAACTGGGGCTCATAAAGACTTTGAGCTATGTGGAATTATTCGCAAGCGTCAGGTCCATGGAATAAACTATAAAAACCTTCGAGCATGAATGGCCAGTAGTAGAGATAATATGACGTCATAATCGTAAGGCAAACATCTCAGACCAAATCGCTACAAACACGTGACTTCTTTGCAAAATTATGAATTAAAAAGTACTCGCGATTGGCTAATGATTTGGGAAATGTGTAACAGTGAAATTTTATGAATGGAATGACGTCATTAGTCACGTGTTTGTAGCGATACATGTTGACCTCACTTTGATGTCAGCGAGATGATATCCCGATGTTTGCTCTACTATGAGGGATCCATGCTCGAAGATAAAAACAATACTGCTTCGGTTTGGTTTTGTTAATTAACGTCGCACTAGAGCTGCACAGTGGGCTATTGGCGACGGTTCGGGGTCAATCTCGAAGGAAAGACCCGGGAACACATACACATTCACACACACACATTCATACATGCACCTCGTTACTTTAGAACCATGGTCAGATGACGAGGAAACATCTGAACTGACACCCAACGCTCTGAATAGACGTCGGGACTTTGGACCCCGATCAGATTTATCGTGCACTAGTCCCGTATACACGCCAGTATAATTTGTTGGATATTCTGGACGCCTTTCTAGTATTTTGGTAGAGAAGCTGGCAACCCTCCGATCGCAAGATCACTACTTTTTTACTTTTCTATGTCAAGTCCATTGCACGGATTCGAACAACCAATCCTCTGATTAGTAGCTGAACGCCTTACCAACTGAGCAACTGGGGCTCGTGCGTATACGGGACTGGTGCACGATAAATCTAATCGCGGTCCAAAGTCCCGACATCTATTGAAAGCGTTGGGTGCCAGTTCAGGTGTTTCCTCGTCATCTGACCATGGTTCTAAAATAACGAGTTGCATGTATGAATGTGTGTGTGAATGTGTATGTGAATGTGTATGTTTTCCCGGGTCTTTCCTTCGGATAGACCCCGAAACGTCGCTAATAGCCCACTGTGTGCAGCTCTAGTGCAACGTTATTTCACCAAACGAACCTGCTGTGGGGAGTTTTGTGGAGGATACTATCTTCTGAGATATTAATCTAAGTTATTTTTATGATAATTTATGAACTTATGAACTGTTTTTTTTTAAATTATAGGCTAGAGGTAATATATATTTGGATTACAATCGGTAGATTGTGAGTTCACATATAGCTAGTTTTGTTGCTAATATTCCGCAAAAAACATTCGGCGTGTATGGGGGACTGGTGCACGATAAATCTGTTGTGGTCCAAATTCTTATCGCCTATGTACTATGCGTGGGGTGCTATTTGAGGTATTTTGTTCGTCATATGACCATGGTTAAAAAATTACGGTTCAATGTTCTTTTGTTTTTCTTTTGGGATAGATCCTAAACCGTCGCCAATAGCCCATTGTTGATTTCTAGTGTGCCTGTAATTCAACTAACCAACCTACTTAATTTGTGAAAATTTAAGTAAGGTACGGCGGGGTAAATGAGTGCACGGGGCATCTGGGCACCCCCTTTTTATTTAAAAAAAAATGTTAGAAGGTTTGGTTTTGGTTAATTAACAACGCACTAGAGCTGCACAGTGGGCTATTGGCGACGTTTCGGGGCCAATCTCAAAAGAAAGACCCGGGAACGATGCCTCGTATTTTTTTAACCATAAATGTTAGAGGAAATTTTCCAATTACGTTTTGGTAACCCCGGATTTGTTTTTCCTCTAAATAAATTGCTTCGAGATGGACCCCGAACCGTCGCCAATAACCCACTATGCAGATCTAGTGCGACGTTAATTAACAAAACCAAACCAACATCTAAATAAATTGCACGGCCTCCAGTGGCACTTCAGTAATATACAAGTGAAGTAATTCTTAAATTGAATTTTTTTTTGTTTACAGCTTGAGTTACTACCCTCTTCAAGCTATTCTGGTGAGTAAAATTTTAAAATTACAATAACATAACTAAATCACTTTAAAGATTACACTAATTAGATTTAATTTCTGGTTACTTCAATTTTTTTTTTGTTTAAAAAAAGTTATAAGGGGGTGCCCAGTTTTCCCGTATCCAGAACTGATTTGGGGCCACTGGGTACTAGGGCTTGTGGAACTGGGAACGCTAAAGCACAGTAATCCCAAATTAGTAAGTTAATATATTCTGATTTGGTAAAGATGTCGAATATGCGGTGAATTGGCGCAATTTTTGAAAATCGGCTAACGATGGTGACGACATCTCTCGCTAGACGACATCAACCAGTAAAGCAACCCCACGCGCTGTTTGTTTACTTCACGATTGAAAGTGTTGTTACGATTAAAGCCTGAAAACCTCCTTTTTTTCGCGATTGGATTGTGTTGGAAGGGATAAATCTGATTATTCCGTGCTTGAATGTTAAAATGCACCTCAACTGGGGTCATAGCGATTCGAATTGGAATTTATTTAAATGAAAAATATGCGAGTATTGTTCCAACAGAATTATTATATGGAATTTTTATTCACGAAAAATCCGATCAAAAACCTTCGGGTTAATCGGATTTTTTATATGGAAACGAAATATATAGTTTTATTTCATTAAATCGAACTAGAGTACGAAAAAAGGCTGTTATAGATGGCACATAGAACGTCAAATTTCGCAACAGTTTTAAGCGCATGCACGTCCCGTGCGCTAATGTCACAAACTCCTGAAGACGATTTATGGCCCCGAGCAATTGTGGTCTCCGGCCTTCAGCCTCCGTTTACTCAGTATCGCAGCTGGTACCTCCTTCGGGCAGTCGATTATGGTGCTTACAGGCATACCATCGAGCAGTCGTTTGTGGCATAATTTGATTAAGTTGGACTAGAGTTACATGTATCAAATAGAACATCGAATTTCGACAACAGTTTTAAGCGCACGCACACGTACCGTGACATTTCCATTAATCCTGAATTTCATTTATCTTTTTCAATTCCATCGGACCCTTGCACACAAGACATTTATAACTTTCATATAATTCCACTTTCTTGCAACATTCAATCGCAATAACATCATCACTTAAACTTCTGGCATACATGTTAGAAAAAAACAAGTTTAGTCTTTGAACCATACCGCATTAGCCAACCATACCAACAGAAAATTAAATGTACTTGCCTCCAAAAATATAAACAGTAATATTATATCATTGAATAATATTTAAAGCGCACCAAATAAAATTAGTTTTAAAATTGTGCATAAACATCCAATTTCTAAACCTTCTAAACAAAATATTCTATCAATGAATAATATTTAAAGTAATTAATAAAGAATTTAATAATATTAAAAATCATTGAATAATATTTAAAGCTCGTCAAATAAAATTAGTTCTAAATTGGGCATAAACAACCAGTTTCTAAACGTTATGAATAAAATATTCTATCATTGAATAATATTTAAAACGCACCAAATAAAATTAGTTTTAAAATTGTGCATAAAGAACCAATGTCCAAACGTTCTAAATATTTTTTTAACTAACTATTTTAACAATCAAACACGTTGCAACGCAAATTGACCACGAGCAACGCCGGGCCATATTTCTAGTTCAGAAGAAATGTTTGGTGTTGTGAAATCGGTACCCCAACCCCGCCTTACCTTAACGTATTCTAGGATATAGTTTAAAGAAATAAAACATTGATCAAGTAGAATTTTTATCAAAAAAGATAGATAATAATAATAATAATAAAAAAAAACCAGTATAAAACCTTCGTCTAAATGATTGGTAGGAATTTTAAATCAACAAAATAATTGGTTTACGCAGCAACAGTTCTTGTACACACTATTGTTATTAATCAACTACATCTGAACCCAGAATTTTGTATTAAAATATTTAAATTAAAAATACAGACCTAGCGCCTTTCCTACAGCCTTATACCCGAATTGAAAAAGTACTATAGAATGCCCATAGAATATAGTATCTTCTATAAAGCCTGGTAGCATCTGCTCTTAAAAATCCTTTTGAACGACAAGAAAACGAAATGTAATGCCCTGTTGTGTCAAAGTACATATTTTCTTGTTTCCACTAGAAGTCGACTCGAATGGGTATCGAAAGTTAAGCTACTTTATATTTCAATACTTGGTGTGTTATCTGAAATATACATTCGGAATATTCCTAAGACTTTCATTTCTTTGAGATGGTTGCACAGTGAATAGCTTTCGTCATGGGATGGAATACATTTACATGTTTGATGCAAAGCCCGGAATATGGAAAGCTTTTCTGGTTTTCTAAATCCTGTCTTAGACAGTGACATGGAGTTTGGGAATTGGACAGTTACAGAATGGGATGTTGTATATATTTGGAAATAATACATTGCTAAAGAAATATTAACCCCTGCAGCGCTGGAGCTCTCAAATGCAAGGCGAATCGAATTGGAAGTGAGGCGAATTGAAAAGATTCTTACTGGAATGACATCAATTAGTATTAAGGACTTTCACTTATTACGAAGGAGAGGCTCGAAAAATCTAACAATGGTTGGTTGGTTTGGTTAATTAACGCCGCACTAGAGCTGCACAGTGGGCTATTGGCGATGGTTCGGGGCCTATCTCAAAGGAAAGACCCGGGAACGATGCCTCGTATTTTTGAACCATGGTCAGATGACGAGGACAACACCTGAGCTGGCACCCAACGCCTTCAATAGACGTCGGGACTTTGGACCCCAATCAGATTTATCGTGCACCAGTCCCGTATACACGCCGTTAATTTTTGCGGATGTTCTGGGCGACTTTTCTAGTATTTTGTAGCGAAGCTGGCAACCTATCGATCACAAGATCACTATTTTTTTAAAAACTTTTCTTTGTGAAGTCCATCGCCTAGGATCGAACCAGGAATCCTCAGATTCCCAGCTGACGCCTTTAACCGCTCGGCCACATCTAACAATTGATCGACTCGACCAGATGATTTCGCTCATAAGGAGAAAAGGATGACCAGGGGTTTGAGTGGTTGTTGGTTTATTTTCTTTTATGTTATTATAACGCTCGGGGAGGCCTCCGTGGCCGAGTGGATAAATGCGTCAGCTGGGAATCAAAGGGTTCCTGGTTCGATCCTGTGCGACGAACTTTACTAAGAAAAGTAAAACAGCAGTGATGTTGTGATCGGACGGTTGCCAGCTTCACTTCAAAATACTAGGAATGTCGTCCAGAACATCCACAAAATATACGGGACTGGTGCACGATAAATCTGATCGGGGTCCAAAACCCCGACGTCTATTGAAGGCGTTGGGTGTCAGTTCAGTGTTTCCTCGTCATCTGACCATGGTTCAAAAATACGAGGCATCGTTCCCGGGTCTTTTTTTCGAGATAGGCCCCAAACCGTCGCCAATAGCCCACTGTGCAGCTGCGACGTTAATTAACAAAAACCAAACCAAACCAAACCAAACCAAACCAAAACCTATAACGCTCGGGAAAGTAAGAGAAAAACGATTGCTTTACCTCGAGTGAAAAGGTTTAGGGAAATTAAGCAATACCTTTTGCTGTGAAATATGTAAATATATTTATGAGTTAAGATAATTGTTTCTTATTTTACTCTAGTCGAATGTGTGCTGGTTCTTGGCAAAGTTCAATGAAAAAATTAGAAGTGGATTAAATTCCGATATGTGGCGCACTAAGTGACGACCCTTAACAAGAATGCGCTATCCTAGTCCTTATTTTTCCAATTTCATCTCCAATATATTCGCTCCCTCAGGGGTTTACTTTCTTAAAGTAAACACTGGCTTCACAACCCCGAGATACCCTAGTGATCTTTCCCTTTTTTGTACTAGTATTTTATATTTGCCGTGTTTTTCAAAATATGGTTTATTGTTGGTCGCGATGTATTTTAGTTTTTATAGATTCGAAATTTCACAAATGTTTGGCGCAGCTTAGCTAAATCTGGCTCTTGCGTCATAAAACGACAACCAACCAATTAGATTCGCATAGACTGTGTCTCTCAGACACAGTCTATGTGACAGTTCTGCAGTGTTAAGATAATTTAAAGACAGCTCCATGGGACGACATCGGTTTATTAAATAGAGCTACGTTTATTTTAGACGATTTTTTAAATTTTAATGCATAGTTTAATTCATTCAAACAATATTAATATAATCTCGAGAATGTTGTTTAACTCTTTGCGGTCAAGACCCTTTTTTGCTCGGACGAACCAGCAACTCGAGACGATTTTCCGCATATTTGGTGAATTTTTTACAGCTAATCAGTGCATAAAATCAAGTGGTGTCTTAGAATCACCTCTCGAGCTTGCGCATCAAACTAAGTGGTGTTTGACAAACACCGCTAGATCGCAAAGAGTTAACTAGTTTTATAGCCTCGAGAAGATTTTTGTGTACATCCACGAAGCCACAGCTTTCAAAAAGAATGTGAACGGCCAAGCATAATTAAAATTAAAAGAAATAAAATTATGTAATTGGTCGTATATAACCTTTGTGTCATTTTTATAATTTAATTCTAAATATTACTTAAATAGAATTAAAATAGTGTAATAAACTTTTTTTTATCTATAATACCTGTTAATAGTTGAGTATTATAAAAGATCGGTGGATAATTATAATGCCTTATGAAAGTTTTCCAGATATGGACAGTCTAAATTCTACAATTAACGGCCAAAATCGTAACTAGTTGAATTTTTTTTCAGAAATCGAATCTCAATACTTAGAATAATTTGGGAGCTTTGCATATTCTTTTCTACAGAGATGTCTAAATACTTCCTGCTTAATTACAATCACCCTGATTTGTATTTATACCTATTTTTTGTTTATATTACTTTATATGCCATACATTAAATCAACTTTTTATTTTCATATCAATCATTAACGATCCAGTACACGTTCTAAATTCAATTGAGTGTAAAAATGTAATTAATTTTTGCGTTTCAAGTTCTACATTTAGTATAGATGCGAACGTAAGGATGAGGTCAAAATAAAATGCGCGCAATAAGTATTTTCCATTATTTGAGCTTCGGATTTGATTGCAAAAACAGCTTAAAAACGGTTTTAATAAAAAATTCTAGAAGAACGGTTTCTAAGTGTTCTTATGACTGAATAAGTAAATCCTTATGGATATTGTATCGGTGTCATTGAAAAATACTTCGTTCTTTTGTTCTTATGTTAATGATTTTTCTCTCGAATTTTTACTTACATCACATTGAAGGATTATTTATTAAAAAATTAAATACAGAGTTTCATTTAACTTGCTTAAGAAGCTTTGAAGAAAATGAAGGATTGTATTATTTTCATAATTGGAGTATAAGTTTATGGATCTGGGAATAATAATAAAGATAAATAATTCTTAGCTTGCGGACTTTTACCAATGAATAAAAATGCCGAAAGCAGATCTTAATTACAATACAATATACTATAATATAAAATCTATATAACTGGAGGATACAAATAACTATTTTTTAATAAATAAAAAAGCAAATAATATTAAAACATGTTATAAAAATCTAAATTTAAATTAACTTTTAAATATTGATTATTATAGAAAATCTTTTCAAACTTTGTTCAGAGTTTACACGGAATACCAACAGATGGCAGCACAAGTGATCGAGAATTTTGAAGCTCTAAAATAGTACTCGGGAGAGAAAACTACTAAAAGGCATATTTAACTTCCACTTTCACAAAATGTTTATCAAATTTAATTTGAACTTTTTACAGAACGTTGTAAATATTTAAGCTAGTCTTATTTTTTCCTAAGGCAAAATGGATTTTCAGTGTGAATTGTTAATAGTATACTAGCGTATTTACTTTGAAGCAATTTACTTTTAAGGCGATGTAATATTTAATAACGCGATTATATTAAAAACAGCATTTTACAAAAAATTATATTATATTTGAAGTTTTTAATTAAACTCATATGACGATTGTATGTGAATTTTTTTATTGATTTATTATTTCTTTTAGTTAATTTAAGGGGATAAAAGTTATGAATTTAAAATTCTCGTAAATGACTGCAGGACCGCGATGCGGAAACGTTCAAGCGGGTTTTGTTTCATCAGTAAGGTCATACATGTTCACTCTTGTTGCATATTTTAACTTTTATAGATGTTCCTGATTTTTCTTAAGTACCGACATTTATCAGAACCATATTAGAATTATAAGATCATTTGGTTTATAGCTTATTTATGCACCAAAAGCTATTTTAAATCCTTTGCAGTTCAACTAAGACTTTTTTTCATCCAATCGCTGTATGCCTACCTATGTGCCATAAGACACGTACATTAAAATATTTTTTTTTACTGATTAAAAAAATAATATTCACCACTACCATCATTTTAAGATATTTCATGGGTAAGTTCATTATAATTTCCTCAACCCCCTATGTTCTCATATGATTATAGCAGCACTTATAAGTGAAAAGCTTAATGCCAGAACTACATAAGCCAAATTGAAATTGGCAAATTGATTGGATTGTATTTGTTTCTGGACATGAAAAAAGTGATTTCGCACATTTTTTAACTTTAAAGGGAAAAACGGAAGGCTAAAAATTATTTATTAAAATTATTGAAAAAAATTCTCAGGCATGAAAAATTTAGGAAAATTTTATGATTTTTTTTTAAAATTCATACATTAAAAAATATTTAACAGTTTTATAAATACATATGTCAAGCAAAGTATGTAAATAGGCTCGAATACTACAAAATAAAATTTTAGATTAGTTTCTGAGATAAAGGTACATGAATAAGTACTTTTAACAAGGAACTTAAATATATCGTTCAAAACTACTGCTTCGAAGGTTTATTTTTGGTTGGTGTTAATGGCGCAACAGCAATACATGGTTTTCTACTTAGTCAACTTTTGAAGTTTTTAATACAAAATATAACTCAATTATACTAAATTGATATATATGCATTTCTGGAACTATAATCTTCAATTACCCATAGATTTTCTCTAAAAGACAAATACAATCAACTAAAAGTCCGCAGCCCAGTAAGGCCCAGCCTAACACATTCCGAAATATTTCCAATGCAGGTCCAGTTTATTTTTAAACTACATTGTGAAATATAGGTACTCGAAAATAAGTAAAATGTACTCATTTTTAAGTACATTCGATGCTTATCATGGCCCCAAATTCAAAAGTTTCAATTTTGAAAAAGACATGTACTTAAAAATGAGTAAACATTAATAAAAAGAGCAGATGCTTGCCTACATAGACTGCCTTCATAAACCACTTTCAATAAATATAAACAATTACAACCATGGCCCGATTAAGACATTGAATCAAGGGAAGCTCTCTTTTAAATGGGGGCCCTATTGCTTTCAAATAGGCCCTGGAACATCAAATCGAGTATTTACATGCACTAAAATCCTTGCCACTGAATGGCATTACAGCGAAACATATTATAATTATATTAAAAAAACATTAATAAGTAATGAATATTCCTAATATTCTGTATGTTTCTGATTTTGTTTTCCAATATTCGAACAAATTTAACACAATTACCAACTTTTTTTTGCTAAAGTTAGTAATACCACTGTTTTAAGGTAAAATTAGTAGCAAACTATGTTAAGAGTGTTAAATATTTATATAAAATGTGGCATTTGGGGGCCCCTCAAAAATGTAAAGTGTAAGCCTGGGCTTCCCGGGCCTATTCGGTAATCAGGCCCTGATTACAACCAAGACTTACCGAGAATCGAACCCAAATCCTCAGGCCCCGCCTCCCAATGTCTTATCCGCTAAACGACCAGGGCGTCTTGAAGAAGTTATAAACTGAAGACATGTTAAAAAGGCGTGCCAAAAGAATGGGAAGCTAGAAAATTGAACTGTAATAACTCAGTTTCCATTTAAGCAATCGACATCAAATAATGTGGAAAACCATCTTCTCAACACTTATTTTAAGTTTGTCAGGTCGCTTTGTTAAGATGGCTTGAACAGAAGCTGAAATTAGTAATATTAAATCACACTGCTCATTTTTGACAAAGTGCGATTACTTGAGTACATCATCGCTCATTTACGATGCAATTGTACTAAAAAAAACTATTAGGTTCAAGAACTCATATTTAAGTACCTTTTTCTTACAGTGTACCTATTCCTAAAAAAAGTGCAACGTTATTAAGAAAGCAGTTCTATTTGTCAGAAGCTGTATTATAAAAGTAATGCTTCCTTTTCTTCAGAGTAAACCACGATTTATGCAATTTATATCCATGACCTTTAATCCACCCTATTACTTGTATTAAACTCCTAATCCGTTCACTGCATAGATATTTAAGCTCTCAGTCCTTATCCATTATTTATGTCCTTGGTACATTGACCCCCCCCCCCCCCCCTTTCGAAGCCTTGTGTTGAATTCTTTCTAAGAAATCAATACATTTTTCAAAGCAAGGTGGGAAGAACTGTAAATCATACTCGAGTTTATCCTTAACCAGCTTCCTACACAAAAGCAAAATTACATTTGTCAGTATACACTGTAAAAATAAAGTACTTAAAAATGAGTACCTGAACCTACTCAAATTTAAGTAAATGTACTTTCTCAAAAGTGAGCAGTGGGATTTAATATTCTAATCTCAGCTGTCATCTTAACAAAGCGACCTGACAAACTTAAAATAGTTATTCAAAAGATGGTTAACCACATTATTTGATGTCGATTGATTAAATGGAAACTGAGATATTACAAATGAGTGATCTTACTTTCTATTCTTTTGGCACACCTTATTAAAAAAAAATTCTGTTTATAATTTCTTCAATATCGCCCTGGTAGTTTAACGGATACGACTACGGACTGCGGTCCTTGAAGATCTGGGTTCGATTCCCAGTAAGTCTTGGTTGTAATGGTCGATATTTATTGAAAGTGATTTATGAAGGCAGCCTATGGGGGCTAGCACCGGCTCTTTTTATTCATTGTACTTATTTTTGAGTACATTTGTTTTTCAAAATTAAAACTTATGCATTCGGAGCCACAATAAACATCGAATGTACTAAAAATTAGTACATTTAACTTGTTTTTGAGTATCTGTTTTTAACAGCGTAAGAAGTATTACAGTTTTGAGATAAAAAAAAATGTAAATTCTAAACACTTTTTAACAAGAAAAAAAATCTGGTAGGCAAAGTCCCTACTGTACCGTAAGATTTCGTTCGTGAATACTTTGTATGCGCGTCTGCTCCTTCTTGCGTCTTCGGTAAACTCTAGATCTCTCCGCACTTCCCATAAGTTTAGACTTATGGTTATCTTTTTGTTTGTCTTCAACTTCTCTTTCAACCTAGTTTCCAATGTGCCATGGAACTTTCGTCACTTTCTACACCATAATTTTCTCACAAATAGTATAAACTGTCAACCAACCAGATGCAATTGTGCAACTCGATTATTAGAGATGTAATTACAACTGTTAAACAGGCCAGAATATGCCCAAATTTGACTCGCTTCCCCCGACGTGGTATAAAGGTCAGAGTAAGGAGTGTATTATTGGCCAAACTAGTTGACGGCCCACTTTCTTCTACGCGATGGTATTTCATTTATCGTTATAGGCTGATTCCGTCTGGATTTATCGAGCTTTGAAATATCAACATTTTATTTCGCTCAAGTTTTGGCTGTATACTCGTACCGATTTTCAAAACTTATTCACGTAAAAAAATAATTTCATTAGAAAAATTCAACTGTCATAGGCAGAGAAATAAACAGAGAAATAAGAGACACAGAGAAATATAAAAATAACTGAAGAACAGACTTATTCACAGAATTAAAGTCAAACGAATCAAATTGATCGCTTATATTATGGTATTGGAAGACACAAATTCTATCCAAAGTCACTCTCTCTAAGCAGAATAATTTTTTTTAGACTCTTATGAGATTATATTGTGGAGAAAAGAGTTCTTAAATCAAGAAATATTGGCGCGCTATCGCCAACAATAAAATCTCATGGTGAAATTTTTAGATTGTGGTTAAAGTTTCAATGACAATCTAATAAATTCGTTTATTTTTAGTAGACTGTGTGTACTTATTTGAAAGTAGTTTTGTTCGAATACGAATATATTCTAAAATGGTTAAGTCATATACCAAAAGACTTAGCCATTTTTAAATATGTTCGTATTTTTTAAGTCTTTAGGTATATGACTTAACCATTTTAAAATTTGTTTGAACTTTTTAAGTCATATACCTAAGGACTTACAAAATACGAACATATTTTAAAATGGTTAAGTCATCAACCTAAAGACTTGTTGTACAATTACTTATTAAGTTTCGTAAAACAGTTTGGTTTCTTAACTAATAAATATTTGTCATCATTTAATAATAGCATTTTAAGAATCTTAAAATAATTTGTGTTTAGCTTAAAATACGAAACTTATAATGCTAGGGAAAACATTTTCTCGTATTTAATAATAATTACTTTACATCGATTGAGCTTTAATTGTAACATACTTCAAAAAACAAACAAAAAACATATTTGATTTTATAAATTTTTTGGATTAGTGCATTAAGCATTCATTACCGAATTCATTTCATTAAAAAAATTTTAATCCAAGAAATTTTAAGTTTTTTTTTTAAATAAAATAAATAAAATTTTCGAAAAGTCAATTCGTTGTGCTCTGGATTTCGTACTTATGCAATATTAAAATTCGTGTAAAATAAGAAATAGTTTTAATTATAATGCAAAATTTTACATATTTTAAGACATACAAAATTTTACTTATTTTGATAGTGTTTTCGAAATTCAAATATCTATGGTAAAAACTTAACCACAATTAAGTATTGGCAGAGGTTTTAATCAATCTCTATATTTAAATTATCACCCAGGAAAAATAAATTAGAATACAATCTGCATAAAATCTTTATATAAACTGCATGTTGTTCCAAATTTCTGTATAAAACCTTTAGTAAACCTGCATGTTGTTTCGTTAAACCTTCATTAAATCTTTATGTTGTTTAAAATACCTTTTTAAAACCTCTAAAATAGTGCAACCAAGATGCAAAAGCATTCTTAAAATGCTATTTAAAATACTAAATTCTTAAAATGATAAAAATAGAGAACTGTTTATAATATCCAAAAATTCGGAAGTAGTTTTTTCTTAATAAAAACTCAAGTAGTCCACAGAAGCAAAAGTAGCTATATCAAGCGAACATAAATATTTGCGTCAGCAATACTTTTATTTCGGATTGGCTGGATTGTGGAAGCAGAGGGATTTGCTTTTTAAACAAAAACAAGACGACGGCGAATACAAAACCAGTTAAAAATTTTCAGTTTCAAACAAAATTGTGTGAAAAGTAAAATTTAGATAATTATAATTTATTCGTTAATCTGAGAACATATATATTTTAGTGAAAATTTGTTGCATGTTTTCTTCATTTTTACAAACAAAAATTATTATTGTAATAACAATGGTTAAGTTTTGACAGATTAACAATGGTTAAGTTTTGACAGATTAACAATGGTTAAGTTTTGACAGATTAACAATGGTTAAGTTTTGACAGATTAACAATGGTTAAGTTTTGACAGATTAACAATGGTTAAGTTTTGACAGATTAACAATGGTTAAGTTTTGACAGATTAACAATGGTTAAGTTTTGACAGATTAACAATGGTTAAGTTTAAACAGATTAACAATGGTTAAGTTTAAACAGATTAACAATGGTTAAGTTTTGACAGATTAACAATGGTTAAGTTTTTACAGATTAACAATGGTTAGGTTTTGAAAATTTTTCGCCATTTATTCCAAAAAGCTTTTAGTGCAAATAGCTGCTTTTGAATCTGGGTTACTTTTTATTCGAAAACTCAATCAACATAGCAAAGTAAACATGAAATGAGTCTTACAGCTTGAACTCGATTAACACTCCCCCGTTTCTTCAGCCATTATTGTGCACGATAGAGTCGTTGTGCGTGCAAGACTATCCAAACTAAATCAATCTTAATATTTTATTTTTATCCATTACTACAAATGTCTTAGCCCAGCAGACAGGTTGGTTAGGGAAGTTTGAAATGAACTCAGTAAGTAGCTCTAATCTAGAGAGTGCCTTTCGAAATTGCCCGGGTAAATTAGGATCAAGGAGATATATATGAGATGCATTTTTCTTTCTATCTCTTCATGGCTGCACCTAATGTCTTTCTGAAGCGGAAGATAGGAGCATCACCAAGCTGGGCAGTAGTTGGAATGATCGGTATGGAAGGTGTAGTATAATTTCATCAATTAGAAAGGAAACGGGAATCCAGTTGGTCAACTTGAAGGAAGTTTTGCTCCTAACAAGACTGGGATGGTGTGGAAGTTTTTAGAGAGAGCTGTTTGTTGGAGTTTAATGGAGGAAAAGATTTAGTGTAATCTGAACCAAGTTTTGATGGAAGCAGTAAAAGAGGCCATCAAAACTTTTTTGATCATCAAGCGCTTAATAGAAACTTGATTTAGAGTTGGAGTGTAAAGATTTTGCAATGGTGGGAAATTGAATTTTATGGGGTTGAATGAGAAATGTCGTACTAAAATGTAATTAGTTTTTGTTAAATTATGAACTTTAAACTAGAAAGGACTTACATTTTGCAAATCGCTATTAAATGTTGATATTTTAACGCATTTATTAAAAATATTAAATATTAATTATGTTACTTATTACATTATGTTTTCATTTAATTATATTTTTCATTAAATTATGTTTGTTATTAAATTTTGAAAATTATTTTTGAAACAAACAAAATATTTTATTAAGATGAAACTTTCTGTAAAGTTCTTAAATTTAGAAGTTAACATTCTGACTTTTGAATTTCGTAAACTTTTGAGTATCGAACGAAATATATAAATTGTAAAATAGTTATCACAACAAAATAGTTTAATATATATTTTTAACAAATTTTAATTTTATTTATATTATTTTAACAAAAATGGCGTTCAAAAGATATTACAAATTTTTAGATTAAAAAAAATCGTTTTAAAAATACAATATTTTTATGAATTTAAAATTTTTGTGCTTTGTTGGAAAACCAGGATACTCATAAATGGATATAGGCAACACTCATTAAAAAAAATAGCACTTGAGTATTGCAGAGCTTTTTATCAATACATGTAAGAAACGGCCATTCTACTAATAAAATTCCAAAATTATAATTTTTGAACTATTGAACAATCACACTTCCCTTTCCTTTTTCTTAAAAGAAAGTATAACTTACTTAAAACCTTCTTATTTTTAACTAACCTGCTTTAAATGACCTCCTCAAAGTAAGTTAAAGCGCATCAATTCTCCAATTTAATTAACTAAACTAGTACATTGCACTTAGTTTACTTCATCAATCTCTGATCACATAAAGGGAGGGTCTATCTTGAAAGACTCCAATTGATTAACAATCAATAAGGTGAGGGGTAAAAAGTAAAATATTTCTAGAATGATTCTTTGACGAAAATATGTTTTTTTTGCTATAAAAGCAGCTTTTCTCGGAGAGATCTTAAACCGACTATATATATATATATATATATATATTGCATTTTGTTGAAAACTCTATGGAATGGGACAATCAAATGATCGCTCTATATGTTTTAATAAACTTATCAACACATAAAACAGTAAAGAGTTATAGAGTTATTTAATGCTTTTTTTCACTTTGTAGTGCACATTGGAAACTATATAACGGGAAAAAAACCAGTAAAATATGCTTTTAACCAAACTTAAACAGGCAGACTTCTTCATATATGAAAATGTGAAACTGTTTTTTTTATTCATTATTAATTTTGTTTGTATAATTCTTCAAAATGCTAAATGTGGTGGAAAGGGGAAAGGAATTATCGGCTTCCACTTTAAGTTGACCATATAGCGGCAAAGGCGTAGCAATTAAAAAAATATGGGAGATGGAGGGGAGCTCAACTAACTGCCAATTATCCGGAATCGCTTTGAGAAAAGAAATCAGAAAAATCCATATTTTAACAGCTTCTTATCGGTGGCTGATATTGTTTTTAATAGTCATTAAATTATATTACATACTTAAGCGAAGTTCGTGTTTTTACTAAGATATAACCCCTTTTTTCGTGAATTATCCTATTATCTGGATTTTCGGTTATATGGATAGGATCTGAATAATTGAAATTCTACTGTACATACATTACAATTTGAAGATTCCAATAAGCTCTTAACCTAAAATTCACAAAAAATGCATTTAACACATCTATGTATTTAAGGCATTTACACGTAGATTTTAATGATATAATTTGAATTCCCGATTTCCAATCCTTTAATTACTACCTTTAAGATGTTTATTATGTGAAATAATAATAACGAAATAGGAGATCGCTCCAGTGATTTGATTGGGTTTTAAAAAAATATCTCTCTTGCACATACCATTGCTTCAAGATAATTGTCGGACTGCATCTAATAGCAAATTATACAAATCTTACGCGATATTAATCGATTTAAATCAAAACAAAATTTTATTTTAGGATGTCTTAAAATAACAAAATTGTATTCGCATCTCATTAAGGTCGTGAAATGGATTTCGCGTAGTTCTCCTAAAATCATCATATAAAAACATTTGCCCTCCAGGTTACTTGCTTTAATTGTCATTTCGCTTGTTTCGCCTTTGCAAATATCTTTTAATTTACAAGGGAAACGTTAATAGCTTCAGGAAATCCTTTTTATAGTTTCATTTATTATCAAGTTAATTTTATTATGGAGTATTTCGTTATTAAATCAGGATATATATGGCAGAGGTTTTGTCTTAATAAAAAGGCAAGATTGAAGCTAATATGCTGATGCGAGCTTTGTTTTCAAATAAGTTTTGTTGATCGATTAAATAAATTGCCGAAATCTATCTTATAGTTTTATATAAATGAAGTTTATTGATCAACAAGAGTGTAAATCTTCTAGAATTAATTGGAATTAAGAATTTCATTAAAATTAACCAAACATGTTAAAATTGCTTTGTAAAGATGCTAAAAATTTAAGTTAATATGCATAATCAAAAAACCTAATCTAAGTTTATGTACCAATTATTTTTAAAAATAGAACGGTTTTAGAAAGTATAGAAGCTAAAGGTGGCACTGTTCGATTTTATTTTTGGGGGGATTGTTCGAAAACCCATTTGACATAAAACAGAAATATCCATGAACCAAATTTGGTATATAACAATCCTGTTGTTTCTTTGATTTGAAGTTTATTGTTCTGTAAACGAAATCATAAACAAATATTCTTGATACGCGTATTTTTGTGTATGTAAAAGTTCGTTTGTTTTAAATGGTCCAAAACTTCACAGTTAACAATGCTATTCTTTCTAACCATAAATAAACATAAAAAATACCTATTTTTGATAGTTAAGATTTAAGCGTATTAACTATTTGAACGTTTATAACCTCAAGATTTATGTGGGTTGTATATTCACTTGTGTTACTCCCAAATGGGACATCAGTCAGGATGGAATAGATAAAATAATAATTTTTATGTTACATATATCTCCAATGAAACTTGTTGATACTTTAATTTTCAAATAATTATGCAAGAAGGACATGCAAATAATAAGCTATTAAATTAGAGGTACATGCCGTTGTGACGAAATGGAGCTGTGGTCGATTTAAAATGTGAAACGGAATTTATAAAATTAAGCTGTACAAGTTACAGTGATATTTTTTTCCCTAAAAATTCATTAATATCCATTTTCTAAAATTTTATTAATATATCTTTTTTACAATTTCATTATCTATTTTTTACAATTTCATTATCTATTTTTTACAATTTCATTATCTATTTTCTAAAATTTCATTAATATCTATTTTTTACAATTTCATTATCTTTTTTTTAAAATTCATTATTTATTTTCTAAAAATTAATTACTTATTTTCTAAAAATTCGTTAATATCTGTTTTCTAAAAAGTCATTAATATATATTTTCTGAAAATCATTTATATATATATTCTAAAAATAAATAATATTTATTTTATAAAAAACCATTAATATCTATTTTATAAAAAAATTATTAGTATCTATTTTCTATAAATTCATTAGTATCTATTTTCTAAAAAATCATTAGTATCTATTATCTAAAAAATCATTAGTATTTTTTTTAAAAAATCCCTAATATCTATTTTCTAAAAATTCATTAATATAAATTTTCTAAAATTTAATTAATATAAATTTTCTAAAATTTCATTAATATAAATTTTCTAAAATTTCATTAATATAAATTTTCTAAAATTTCATTAATATCTATTTTCTAAAAATTCACTCATATTAGTTTATAAAAAGTCTTTCATAATTCTGTACCTTATATAACGCTATGTCTTATTTTTAAAGATAGGACATTGTTTTGTATACCTTCAAAGTACAGAATTACTTTCTAAAAATTCATTAAAAATTAGTTTTTTAAAATTCATTTGTAGTTAGTTTCTAAAAATTAATTCAAAATGTAACTCATTTTGAATTAATTTTTAGAAACTAACTACAAATGAATTTTAAAAAACTGAAAAATGTGCTAAGTAATTATATTTTAAAACTTCCTTCATAATAAGTTTCTAATAATTCAATAATGGTTATTAAAAAAATTAAATTATTTAAAAAAAATTATATAAACATTTATTTCTAAAAATTTATTCATAGTATTATTAGTTTCAGCAAATTCATTAACAATTAGTTTCTAAAAATTAGAAACTAAAAATATTTCAAAAATGTCATTCTTTTTTTCTAATAGAAGATGACTACATAAATAACACTTTTAGTAAGTGATAAAGAGGAGAAAAAAATTTGTTATAAAGCGATTTAGAAATAAAAATCCTTTCGTGATTAATTTTGTTGGATAAAAGTATGATTAGGTGTCAATTCACAGAGTATAGCAAATTTTGATAGAAATAATGTATTACAATATACAATTAAATATGTTTATAGAAAAACAGTTTGCATGTAATAACTATATTCTTTAAATTGTTTTGTCTTAATAACTTTGAAAGAATTACAGATTATAGGGATTTGTTAGTTGATAATAGAATTGACGTACAAAAACCTTTTTTGACAGAAAATTATAATTGAAATTTTAATTAGAAATAAAATTGATTTGTACAAAAAAACATTCTAAGAAATTTAGAAAATATTTCAATTAAGATCCTTTTGGATTAATTTAATTAAAAAAAACATTAGTTCAAAGAAAACTCGTGTAACAGTAATAGAGTCAACTCATGTGATCAGACTAAAGTAAGCAAAGATAACGTCTACTTTTGACAGGTGAAAAAAATTTCGGATTAAAAATAATTGATCTACCCAAACAACGGGGTATATTTAGAAATAAGAATTCATTCCTGTGACAGTATAATGGTAGCTAATAACAGATTACCACTGTTTTTGCTGTTATACAACAAAATATTGAGAAATCTGTTTCAGAGAAGTATTGTAGGAAAATAATCTGCTGTTGACATGCATTGACGATTTGATTAAAAAACTGGTTGAAAAATATTAAAAGCACACTTTAAGACTAAGAAAATATTTATGTAGAGGTATGTGAATGTTATTTTAACTATAGCGTCGTTTCACGGTATTTCCCCCCTCAGCAACTTTTTGTTATGGTTTAATTATGTGTTAATTAACGTAAAATAAACCCAATTTTTTTAAAAAAAACTAACTAACCCCCAATAAAAAAATTGAGTTTATTTTGTGTTAATTAACCTATTATAAATTAAAAACAAAGTAGCGAAAGGAACAAATACAGTGTAATAGCCAAGATACATTAAAAGTATTCGAATATTTATATACCAACAAAACGACATTAGTAATATATGTTAGGTAGATTAATACACTAAGAATAACAACTACTTTCGATTGGTGACAAAGGTAAATATTAAAATTAATTTATCCGTACAATCAATAAGACTTTTTTGTAAATTAAAAATCATTCGTGTAGTAGTTAGATTAAATTTTAACTAATAACAATTATTATTAATTTAACTAATATAACTTTTAACAGAAACTTTATAAAACCAAAAAGGTAGTTATGAAAGATTTATTTGAATTTACAATTAATACATCAACCAAACGAGAAAATATGTGAGATAATTTCACAAAGAAAACACCTTCTTTTGACAGGTGACAAATAATTGCTATCCAAAAAATTGATATGCACAAACAATTAGGCATTTTAAAAACAAAAATTCATTTTTGTAAATCTTTAATAGTTATATTAACAAATTTATTACAACTGCTATGGTGAAGAGTATTCTTCCGAGAAGTATGTTAAGAAATATACTGGTTTTAAGATTTAATTATAAAACTTGGGTAAAAAAGAACACATTTTAAAACATGAAAGTACTTATGAAAGACCTATTTGAATAACAGTTTAACCGTAGATAATAAACCTTTAAAAATTCATATATTAATAAAACTTGACAATATATGAATAGGGACAGGAATACAGAAAGATAAACACCTGCTTATGACACATGGAATTGGCTTTCCACATGGTTTTAAGTTAATTACAAAAGTGTTTAAAACATGAAAACAAGAGTAAGGTCTAGTTAACGATAGAAAATAAGTGTATACAACATAACTAGGAATATTTGTGAGATATGTCTAGGAGTGAGAAAAACACAAAGAAAACGCCACATTTTGACAAGTGAAGTGAAAGTGGTATTTGACATAATTTTAAGATTTAATTATAAAACAGTTTGAAACATAAAAACACATTTTAAAATCAAGACATATTTGAATATTAGTTTTACATATATGAATATAGTTAAAATACAGTACATATTTGAATATAGTTAAAATAAGACATATTTGAATATTAGTTTAACCGCGGACAATAAATATTTAAAAATTAACATATCAGGGAGAATGTTTGAGACATATGTATGGAGGAGAACACACGGAAATTGACATATTTTTTATAGGTAGAAGTATTTTATGAAACGATATATTTTTGACACGTTTTTAAAACATAAATATAAAATTAAAACATAAAACTCACTTTAAAACCAAGAAGGCAGTTACTATTGAGCTATTTGAAAGTATGTTTATTCGTAGAAAATAAGAGTAAACTACAAAACGCAGAAATATGTGAGAGATACAAATAGGATAGAGAAATACACAATGAAAAAAATATCTACTTTCAGCAGGTGAAGCAGGATTAGATATTGGTTTTAAGATTTTTATTAAAAAATTGCTTAAACTTAAAAATACATTTTAAACCTAGAAGGTAGTTATGTTAGGTCTATTTAACCATAGAAAACGAGTCTATACAGCACAGCGAGGGGAAATTTGACAGATATGAATAGCTTAGAGAAATAGGGGAAGAAAATCACCTACTTTTGACAGGTGGAGGTGGCACTTTGGGCAAAACCCCTTTTACCACCTTCCGCACCTTAGAGGCCGTGATGGCAAAAGCACTGTTGGCTATCATCATCTCCGTATCGAATGGAGGGACTTCTTTCCCGACAAAAGACCTGCTGAACCGAATGAAGTGGAATTGAGAAAAGTCCGGTCCCGTCGCTATTGATCCTGGCTTTTCCTGTATGCAACTACGGTTTGCATGTCGTGCTGGAACTGCGGAAGTTAAACACGGCACGAAACGGTCATCGAGGGCGAAAAAGGAAAACTGCACACACAAAACAAGCAGGTTTTTCAAAAAAAAATTGATAGAAACAAAAGTTGGACAAAAAGAAAGACTTGTTCTCTGTCGAGTTGGATGAAATGTTTTTACGCATTGAGTGCAGTGTCGGGGTCGTCGTAAGTGTGACTTTTGAGTATTGTCAGGGAAGGAAGGCTGTGTGTGAATTTTATATTAGATGATATTTCAGATATATTTTCATTATTTAAAATACATGGGTAACCTTCAAAAGGGTTTATGTTGATTTAATGAATGTGTGAGGGTCGTTATATAATTAACGGTTTAAGTTTTTTTAGTGCTAGTGACCTTCACATAAAAAACTTTTTTCAAATTTAACGTATGTGTTTTCTAAACAAAACATAAATCTAAACTAACGCGCGTTTTTTTAAGCGATTTAATGAATTAATTTTTAAACAATACATATAATTCAAACTTATTTAATATTTTAAGGATTAAAAGCCATTTTTCATTAAAGATACAAACAAATATTACGTGAATTATATTTTATAATTCATGGCATTAGTTTTAATAATAATACTTAAGATCGAAACATTTATTTTTAATTGTTAATTAACCGAGATAATAACTAAAGTTATTGAATTATTAATAATAAGAATATTAATAAGACAGAATTAGACTATCTGTTAAGAAGTGACAATGTGCTAAACAATGCTCGGGTCACCTGTCACTAACACATTTTGAAATATGATTTAATAGAGTTCGCTTAACTGTTATGTAATTATAACATATTCTTTAATTTAATGATTTTTTTTATCAAAGTTTTTATTTAACGCAGTCCATAATATAAACGAATATTTTTTACTTTTCAAAATTCGACTGGAGTATAAAAAGTTTCTCATATTTATTTTAAAAGCGATATTTTTTATAATGGCACACTATAATACACTATATCCAGACCAAATGAAATTAGCGTTGTCTATTTAATATAGTTAAAAAACATTTACACATTTGTTTTAGATCATAACTTTCTTGCATCGTTTCTTTTCAACTTTAATAACACTCTAAACTTAACAAAGTAAGTTATGATTAGCTTTCGGACTTAAATGTTACAGCTTCTGAGAAAATATTGCGTGCGAAAGCGAATGTTTAGAAAATAAAAGCAAAAACTAAACGTTTCGAAGTCGTGTGAGTTCACTGCATAATTGGATGCATGCCACATTTCAAGGTAAAAAAAAGCGAAGTAATTACAAGTGAAATAAAAACTTTGCCCACCCCCAAATTTAGAATGTGTTCATTATGAACACCATGTCAGTTTTTAATCTTAATCACATTTACGAAAGAATTGTTCACTGTGTTGTAATTAAACGTATGTTATTGTTGAAATGGATTATAAATCAAATAAATAATTTTTCGAATGAAAAATTGCTAAAAATGTAATTGTTTTTATTTTTCTTTGTTTAAAAGTAAATTGTAATAAATTTATTGAATTAGAAATCACGGAATTGTTTTTTATTGTTTAATGAATTATTTTTAAATATTTCAAGTTTAGACTATTTTAGATAAAACCAGTGTTTAACAATCAAATTTTATTCCTTTGATATTTCTAGATACTTTTGATTAAAAGGTTTTTGAATTTTTCTCCAAAACCACTCATTGTATTTTTATGAAAATCTTTATATTTTATAGAAAGTATTCAGGATGCTCTAAATCTTTTTATTAATTAGTTCCGAATTTCGCATTTTTTTTAGACACAGTACTTTTGAAACGTAAGAAAAAAAGCACAAAAACTCAAGTATATCAATAACAAATAATTTATTTTAATTTAATCGGTTTCAAATTTTGCCATAGATGTTGCTACTTGTTCCTATGTTGGTTTTTACATGCGTTTCTTGTGGTTATCATATTAGCTTCGATGCTGTTACGTGCACAGAATTCACGCCTCCCAGAGAAAAAGCTGCTTAGGTAGATTGAAACTTTTAAAATAAATCCACCAGGTCAAAATAAATGCTCTGTATAATAGAATAAATTATTTGTAACTGATTTCTTTTAGTTTTATGCTTTTTCTGATTTTTAAGGTTCTATGCATCTATGGCAAAATTCGGATATATTTTTTTACTTAATAAAAAAACTTTGTGTCGTGAGAAGCATTGTAGTCGAAACCGCATTCTCTTTTGCCAATTACTTGATTTTATATTAAATTTTAAAATGTGTCACGGACCTTTGAACCACCTTGAATTTGATTATAACTTTCTCTTTTTTTCCCCCTCGATCTGTAATTTTCCTAAAACTATATGATAATTAAATAGACATTTGTAAAAAGGGTATATGTTCCATAGACCTAACATAGAATATGTCCCTTTTTCTGAAAATGCTAATTTAATTATTTTTAATCATAATATCAAATCTTCAAAATGTTAATTTATTCATTGTCGGAGAAGATTAGGGCATGTTACCAGGATGATTGTAAAAAATTAGGTAGGTTTTATAGGTAACGCAATCGTAAAACTTTATTTACCTAAATATTTTTCAAATCATTCCTATAGTATCCCAATGCTATATAATACCGACTTTATCTTATAGCTTAAAATTATAACTAATATTCCCATATTAAATTTTGTAGAAAGATTAAGTCGATAAAAGTCGGTGGGGAATTAATTCAAGACAGCGTAACATTATTTCTTATGAACTTTAACAGATTGGTGTTGTGTTGCGCATTGTTATTGAAACATTCATTGAGGCATCTGTTACAATGTTCATGATTATTTTAATAATGTATGAGTAATGTAACCGTAGAATATTTTCATAATTCAGGGGTGTTTGAGAAATTTTGCAATATATGGAAAGGGAATCGTGTATGAAATGAGAGTTTCAGTTCACACTGGCTATCAAGGTAATGGGTCGTGGTTCTGAGCATCTCTTTGCATTTAACTTTTGCAAACGTTTTGCCTCGTCAATTTAGGGTGTAATTGACCAAATATGACTTATTCTTTTTCTTGGTATACATGTCTTGTATTTTGACTTGGATTTGACTTATTTTCTGTTCTAATATTTAATATACAGGATGATCCAAGAGTGTTTTCCCCTTTTTTCATTTAATATAAAAACAAGTAATTGGTATAAGGGTATGCGGTTTTGATTCAAATGTTTCTCCGAATGAAATGTTTTTTAAGCGAATAAAAAAATGTAGGTCCATGCTCCTCCATAGATGACGCTGTTCTTAAGAACGGCACAAAAACCCATAAAAAAACTCGAGACAATCAGTTATAGAGAATTTATTTTGTATTACCCACTATCATATTTCAATGTGTGCGTCTTTTGTAGCTCGATCATACAAACGGTACTGCAATCCAATACACGTATTCGTGTTTAGAGGTTTTTTTCTGATGGTTTTAAGTTCCAGCGCCATCTATGGACAAAGTTAGGAAGTAAAATTTTTATTTACTTATTAAAAAAAACTTTTAATTGTATTGCATTATAAACCAAACTGCACTTTCCTACGCCAATTATTTGATTTATATGAAATCAGGGGCTTTTGGCTCACCCCTTGTAAATTTATTAGTATCTGAATTAAAGGCACCTGCCGTTGTGGCGAAATGGTACTGTTGTCGTTCAGATGAATTGATCAGTGTCACGTGCAATTGGGATGTTGTTAATCATAAAACCGCTGGTCTAACTAGGACTCTCTTGGTTTGCTTTCTGTGTCTTGTGAGGCACTAATACACGCTACTAGGTATATTTCTCGTACTCAACTACACCAGTGAAAATATATTTGTATTTTTAGTTTAATTAATATGACTATACAAAGAAAAAGATCTATACCCCGATTCTATCTTGAAATATGCTTGAGATAAAATGATTTGAAGAAGCTCTCGGCACTTACCCTTCCTATTCCTGCGCATGCGCAATACCCGGATGCTGTTACTTTATAAAATATATCTAATCATTTCAGTTTTCCTATTTACCTATTAATTTTATATTTTAAGTTGTTAACAAATGTACAATATTTCTTTTTAGTGATTTAACTTTTAAGTACAGGGTATCCTTTTCTATGATTAGTGGTGTCACGAGTACTTTATGATACGATTTTCGCTATTAGGTACAGACTTGGTATTGTTTATGTAATGTTAACATAAAAATACACGAGTTATCTACGTTTATGGATTTAGGTCACCCTGTAAAATTCCCCCAGATTCTCAACCCCTTTTTTATATGTCTAGATCTGATTTCGGTTTAACTTAAAAATACATAGAAACCAAATTTTACACTGTGTGAGCCCAACACATCTTCACGATTTATACGCCTTTCAATTATGCATTACATCTGAAGGTTATGATATAACAACCCATCACACACCATCTTCCCCTTCCTATGTATTATTCATTGATACCAAATAAAAAACACGAAGTATTTGCCCCTCTCTCCAGCATCGAGTATGGCGTGTTTGGCAATGGTCGAGTCGTAATAACGCAACCCTCCGGGGCAACTCGTAGGGCAATAACTCACTAAAAGGAAACGCTATAATGGATTGGGTAATAGTAGCAGAAATATCTGGCTGTATTGGATAGTGTCAATTGACGATAGATAGCCAAGAAAGGCGGAAAGTACTTCAGGCGCTATTGCTTTAAGAGTTAAGTGTTCCGAAAAAAGAAGTAGCTGGACTTCTCCGGAACCCAATTGTTGGGGGGTTTTAGTAATAGGACTGTTAGTAGATTGGATAGTTAAAAGGTGGGTTTTGAAATGGTATTGTGTATATAGTGTAAATATAGCACTTATTTTACTGTTGATTAATAATGCCGGGAATTTTTAAGAGTTACTAAGTACGGTTACATTATGGAGTTTTCATATGCTTGCTGTTGTTAACGCTTATGGAGTTGAAAAGTTAGTAACGAAACTGCGAAAGTTCATCTTTTGGTTAAATTGGGATAAAATGTTTAATGCAACCAAAGAATACATAGGTAAATCGTATTTTGAAAACTCAGGAAATGCAAGCCTGCATTTTGAAAGTTCCAATTATCTGAAACATTACAACTTGTGTTCCAAAACTGCGTATCAAAAATTTACAAGTGATCTCATATATTACCGAAGACTGACGTCAAGTTAAAAATCCAAGGGGTTTATTTTGCGAGGGGGACTGATTATCATGACTAACTAAAGACTATAAAACTATTGGTATTACCATAAAAGCAACTATAAGATCTGTAACAAGGTAGAGAGTGTGAACTATCTATCTCTTCTCCCATTCCGAATGTATTGTGAGGTGGAGGAAAATATCTAAAAATACTCATTTTTTTTTTAAATTTCAAAGTCCAATTTATCCCATTGGGAGATTGCTAGATGTGACCAACCTTGCTGGTTTAGAGTCGGTAGTTGGTCGTCCGTTTTCATATTTGTAAAATACTGTTTCAATGTAATAAAACAAGCAAATGGCGTCTATTTTCCTATAGAAATATAATATATTCTTTTGTTGAGAGTTTATTTGAAAAAAAAAACAGGTATGTAACTTCCTTATATTTACATATAAACAGTATTAAATATATTGCAATTAACTCTTATTATTGAATTTAACTCTTTTCTGCTTAAAAATTAATATTTTTGTGCAATATTGCATTTTTTTCGAAAATAATTAAAATTTTTGAATTTTTTATACTTTAGCATTAATAATTCGACTACCCATTTCCTCCACTTAATAAATTATTGAGAGAAAAAAGCATAATAGAGAAGAATTTTTGCATTTCATTTTCTTCGATACAAAACCCAGGATTATTGGTAAATAATTCGACTTTTCTAATTTATATTAGAAATTTTTATGCATCAAACTATCAATTTTTTTGTATACTCAACCAAATCGACTTTTAGGCTTTTGTGAAATGTACCCCGTTAAACGAAGTAAATTTTTAAAAAGAGAATTAAATTAAAGCATATGTTTAACTATGTGTAATTTATTTTTCAAAATACCCATTTTTCCCCCACCCCCTAACCTAACAACCTAGATGCACCCCGATTAAAAAACTTTAAAAAATATTTGTGTGATAGCACATTATTCTATATTGATTGAAGATAATATTAAACTAATATAGGGTTTTAAATTATCAATTAGCAGTGTTTTAGACACTATTCAGGTTAAACTCCATAAGTTCTGTTTTGTATATATGACTAAAAAATAAATAATTGCCCATATCAATAAGATGTTTTTATGTGTGACATGAATGAAAATATACACGATTTAAATTTTTTCAATAGTGTAATCCTAAACTAAAAACACGCACGTACTGGCTATATATATATATATATATATATATAAAAACCTGTTTAAAGACACACATATATATAGAGAGAACAAAAGTTTTAAACATAAATTTAAATTCGTAAAATGTAAAATATAAATAACATTCAAGAAAAAATATATAAATTAATCTTTTCTCTTGTGAAAACCCTATTCAGGAGTTCATTTTATACTAAAACTTCTTATTTAATTATTTTTAAATTATTAAAGCTTCACTTAAGTTTGTTCCTCGCATATTAATAAATCGAAAATTTTATTTTATACAAATCTAATGCTCCCCATATTTTTGCGATAGAATTTTATAACCCCTTTAAATAAAAGCTAAAGCATTCTCTTCAAGCAAAATCGATACCCTATCTATGTGCACCATGAAACCCCTTTCTTTGATAAGCTTACATTCCAATAAGCTTTGGCCGTGTCTTATCTTCAGCGCCCTAGAAATAAAGACGCCCACAAAAGTCACGTCTGATTTCTTTACACGTGTGAGCGAAAGTCCTAAATTCTAGTTCTAAGCTATAGAGTTTTCCCCCTTCTAAAAATAAGTTTCATTTTTTTCAAATTAAAATTAGTACGTGAGGTTGGGGAATAGCTGGATTTTTTTAGATTAAGTTTTTAACAGTCCGTCGCACACCAGAATAATAGAACATATTTTTTTGGAGGGTGAGTGGGGTGAGGGGAAAGAAGATTAGTTTAATGGTTGAATTATCTTGTTTTGAGAATTAGGCGATCAATAAATGAACGGTTTCCATGCTAAAATATCTGTCTGTTCTTTTTTTAAGAAACTATCAATGTCATATACTATTTACATACTTATTGGGATTGATATTACTTGTAGTATATACAAGTACTACTTACTTATCCGATATTACTTGCAGTATTTACAAGTATTACTAATTTATTTGGTATTACTTGTAGTACTTACACGTATTGCTTACTTATATTTAATACTCCAAATAATTTTTTATAGGTAAATGAGGGTTATATATTTTGTGCCCAAATATCTGTATGTTAATTCTAATTACTGGCTGAATAGCTGGAGTAATTTGGGTATGATTAGATATACTTAAAAAAAAATCAATTTTTATTTTACAATATTGATTTAAAATAACGTATGGTTTTACTTACTCTCATTATTTTTTAACAAGAAACTAATATTAAAATAGGAACAAATTACTTTGAGATGAATTTTACAGTGTTAGAGATTTTTTTCAGTTTTATAAAAAAAAGTTATTTGAAAGATAATAGCTAAAATAATGATCACCATTATCACTAAATTAAATTAATGTTGAAATGGAAAAGCTAATTTCTTATTGAAATAAGAAGATAAAATAATATCAAACTGTAAGATAATGAAATATTAAATAGTCATATTACGTAAAAGAATGACTATTCTAATGAAATACTAATTCTACAACTTGTAACACGATCGTTTCGAAAATGCATTGATCGACGAAAAATCTTTACTGATGTGCGTCTACATCGGAAGGTAGATATCAGTTCTTAATATAAATCATTCTTATCATCGAAAAAAATTAAAAATCAAGTCTAACGTACATGTTTTGTTAGTTTTCATGTGTGTTAGTCAGGTTTATACATTCAATCCCGAGTCTAATTATCAAAATTAATAAAAAAACAATACTTATATCTAAAATACTTTTATATCTTAAAATAGTAAAATTAAGAAAAGGTACTATATTAACTTATGTAAGTATAAGAATCAATAAGTGTTCCATTACTCAGCTTGCGCCCCATTTATATTTCGACCATATATTAATATTTTATTTTCTATTGATACTTCAATCCTGTCCAAAAAAGGATGCTTATGGCTCCAAATACACGAGTTTCAATTTTTGACAAAAAAAATACTCAAAAATGAGTAGATGTTTGCCTACACATGCTGCCTTCATAAATCACTTTCAATAAATATAGACAATTACAACCAAGTCTTACTGTGAATCGATCCCAGATACTCAGCCCAACAGTCCAACGCCTTAACTGTTAAACTAGCGGAGAGACATTAAGAAGCTATAAACAGAAGAAATGTTAAAAAAGGTGTGTCAAAAGAATGGGAAGTAAGATAATTTAGTTGTATTAACTCACTTTTTTATTTAAACAATCGACATCAAATAATGAAATAAAACATCTTTTGAAATAATATTTTAAGTTTGGCAGATTTCATTAAGATTGCTTAAACGAAGATTAGATTAGTAATATTAAATCACGTTGCTGCTTTTTGATAAAGTGCGGTTACTTGCATTTGAGTATATCATACGTTCGTTTATGATACAATTATACTTTTAAAGAAAAACGAGTAGGTTTAGATACTCATTTTTAAGTACCTTTTTTTACAGTGAGTTAATAAATAAATAGACTAAAACGTATAACATTAATAATTATTTTGAAAAATAAGTCAATTTTATCTAATTATTATACACTCATGAGCAGTTGAATTGGAGACACCTACACTATAAAAAAAGTACTTAAAAATACCTGAACATAGTCGTTTTTCTTTGAGTACAATTGAATCGTAAATGAGTGATGACATACTCAAATTGAAGTAACCGTACTTTCTCAAAAATGAGCAGTGTGATTTAATATTGCAAATTTTAGCTTCTGTTCAACCCATCTTAACAAAGCGATCTGACAAACTTAAAATAGTTGTTCAAAAGATGTTTTCCCACATTATTTGATGTCGATTGCTTAAGTGGAAACTCATTTATTACAGCTCAATTATCTAGCTTCCCATTCTTTTGGCACACCTTTTTTTTAAAATGTCTTCTGTTTATAACTTCTTTACGCCACCCTGGTAGTACAACGGATAAGGCATTGGGCTGAGATCCCGAGGACCTGGGTTCGATTCCCGGTAAGTCTTAGTTGTAATTGTCGATATTTATTGAAAGTGATTTATGAAGACAGCCTATGTAGGCAAGCTACTGCTCTTTTTATTCATTGTACATGTCTTTTCAAAAATGACACATGTAATCAAAAATGAGTATATTTTACTTATTTTTGAGTACCTATTTTTAACAGTGTACCATTGTGGCGAAAAGGTGATATCGTCCTGACGCCAGTTCCCAATCTACATTTTTTCCAGGACCATATATTTTATAGTTCATGTTTTAGAAGAGCATTTACGTTATGAAAACCTACATGTTCCGTTAGTATCAGAAATACTCCATAAGTTATTTGCTTAGGAATTACTCAAGAAGAGTTTAGATCCGAAAGTGTTTTTTCCCCACACACGGTCGCCACAATGCAATCTGAGCTAATCAACTTAATGAGTATTCAAAACACGAAACAGGAATTTTTTATTCGGTTGTTTAATCATTGTTTCATGGAAATGAGCTCACGTCTAAATAGAAAATAAACGTTTCGGGTGTATAATTCGCAAGACGGATATATTTAATAGATTATGTATTGCTTATTGCTGGAAATACACTTTATTTCTAATAACTATTTAAAATGTTACATATAAGTGAATCCAACGTTAAATATATGACGCTTTCTTTGTGATATTTAAACTTCTTCACAGTTTTTATTTTGACAAATTGGTTTCAAACATAAGTGTCTTTTCGGTGGACGTTGATGGAAGTCGGAAGTTTAAGGAAATACGAGTAATATAATAGAAAAATAATAATATTAAATACGAAAACCAACTTTATTTAGAATTGTATAAATAGACAAGATTATGCAAGCTACGTAAAACGGGGTAACTTTGGGACACTTTCTTCAGGTTTTTATTACTCTTGTGAACAAGTTTTAAGCCATTAGTTTAGATTTTTGAAACTATGGCAAAATATGAAGTAAATCTTCCTCTTACTAAATATGGACATGATATTACTCTACGGCCAATGACATCCAAATAAACGTCCTCCATCGTTGTTTTTGAAACTAAGGCAAAATATGAAGTAAATCTTCCTCTTACTAAATATGGACATGATATTACTCTACGGCCAATGACATCCAAATAAACGTCCTCCATCGTTGTTTTTGAAACTAAGGCAAAATATGAAGTTAATCTTCCTCTTACTAAATATGGACATGATATTACTCTACGGCCAATGACATCCAAATAAACGTCCTCCATCGTTGTTTTTGAAACTAAGGCAAAATATGAAGTAAATCTTCCTCTTACTAAATATGGACATGATATTACTCTACGGCCAATGACATCCAAATAAACGTCCTCCATCGTTGTTTTTGAAACTAAGGCAAAATATGAAGTTAATCTTCCTATTACAAAATTTGAAGTTAATCTTCCTCTTACTAAATATGAACATGATATTACTCTACGACCAATGACATCCAAATAAACGTCCTCCATCGTTGTTTTTGAAACTAAGGCAAAATATGAAGTAAATCTTCCTCTTACTAAATATGGACATGATATTACTCTACGGCCAATGACATCCAAATAAACGTCCTCCATCGTTGTTTTTGAAACTAAGGCAAAATATGAAGTTAATCTTCCTCTTACTAAATATGGACATGATATTACTCTACGGCCAATGACATCCAAATAAACGTCCTCCATCGTTGTTTTTGAAACTAAGGCAAAATTTGAAGTTAATCTTCCTCTTACTAAATATGAACATGATATTACTCTACGACCAATGACATCCAAATAAACGTCCTCCATCGTTGTTTTTGAAACTAAGGCAAAATATGAAGTTAATCTTCCTCTTACTAAATATGGACATGATATTACTCTACGGCCAATGACATCCAAATAAACGTCCTCCATCGTTGTTTCTGAAACTAAGGCAAAATATGAAGTAAATCTTCCTCTTACTAAATATGGACATGATATTACTCTACGGCCAATGACATCCAAATAAACGTCCTCCATCGTTGTTTTTGAAACTAAGGCAAAATATGAAGTAAATCTTCCTCTTACTAAATATGGACATGATATTACTCTACGGCCAATGACATCCAAATAAACGTCCTCCATCGTTGTTTTTGAAACTAAGGCAAAATATGAAGTTAATCTTCCTATTACAAAATATGAAGTTAATCTTCCTATTACAAAATTTGAAGTTAATCTTCCTCTTACTAAATATGAACATGATATTACTCTACGACCAATGACATCCAAATAAACGTCCTCCATCGTTGTTCCAGTCTTACTTTATTAAGTGAGTAACTTTGGGATAGTACTGTTTTTCACTTCGAAATACTATCAAAAATCAATGTATCTCAATGATATGAATAAGTATTTTATTTCAGACTTCAAACATAATATTAAAATAATATTTCAAGAGGTTTTATCTCTACTTTTATGATTATTGGCATTCGGGTGATTATTGGCATTGATGGAGCAAGCTGCTCTTCCAAGTCTCTTTAATACTTCGCTGTCTTCAGAGCCTTGTAGCAAAAATTTAGCACTCCCATCACCGCTTTCTGTTCTTTATTTTTCTTGGCGAGGTACTAGCTGTTGCGCTCAATGTTATTCAATTGACTCAATACTGTTTTAATGTAGTCCCAAAGTTACCCCGCTCAGTGCTGAAAATTTACATTGTTGAAGTTATAAAACAAAATATCAAATAGATACCAAAGGATGTACTTCGCAAAATACATACTTGCATGTTGGGAAGTATTTGCAGATTTTCCAAGGCATTTGAAAGTTTACACATAAACTATAAATTTGACAACACGAGGTTGAAAACAAGTCGGGTTGCCTTCAGACTTTAGTACAACTATAGCTTCAAATAAGTGCCGACAGGTAGCAGAACATTCGGGCGGATTCAATAGCGCTGATTGCGAGCCAATTCGATGACATTGGCTGAAATTCGAAAGCTGAAAATTACTCGCTGTCTCAAAGTTACCCCGTTTCACGGAATAAATAAAGTTCCATACTCCCACTTTTCCCGATACACAGAAAATAACAAAGGAAACTTTTAATGATCATTCCAATCACACGCGCAATTTTCTTCTAAAATTAAAAGACCGTAATAGCAATTCCAAAGACCTCCCATGGAAATCTTCTACTCACAGATACAATAGTCCACAAGTCTATGCGACTTCACGAGGCTGTTCACCAAATGAAATCACCCCGAAACCCAACCCTGGTAAAGCGACATTTGGAGATAATTACCCGTAAACGTTCGTACATATATAAACGTTAGAATCGAATCCGAGGAATTCCCTGACATTTTCAAGCTATTAGTAGATTCTCACTGATCGCCTCATTCGAGCGTGGACGACAATTCCAGAAACGTCTTCAAATTCTAAGAGAACAGGAGAATTGATTGAATGTCCCCATTTTATGTCTGGTTGTTGAATTAAAGTGCTGCATACCACTTGCCGAGCAGTGGGTGTTGTAAGTTATAATTGAGTTGTGTTTAATTAATGTAATTGCTTAAGCTTCGATTAGCATTCTTGTTTAGTTTGTAAGAGTGCTTGGGACGTGTTTAATGTTGAAATTATGTGGAGAATGTATTGCGTTGATGTGCTCAATTTACACAAATATTTACAGTTTAAATAATCGATTTGTGTTTTGAATCAATTAGTAGTAATTTATTTTGTCACAATCAGTTACAGATAACTTACACAACAATATATTTCCTTAATACCATAATACCACTACCATATTTCGATATGTATGCTTATTTTTTTAGCTCTAGTTAGATCAAAACGTACTCCAATTCAATCCATATTCGTGTTTTGAACATTTCTATAGTTTTGAGGCCTTTTTTCTGATGTTGTTTAGGATCAGCGCCATCTATGGGTGAAATTTGAAACTGAAATTTTTATTTACATTAATTTTATTGTGAGAAGCATTTTTAGTCCAAGCCACACTCTCTTACGCCAATTCCTTGATTTTAAAATAAATTTTATAATGTGTCAGGGTCTTTTGACCTGTGACTGGTTAAACTTCTTCACAGTTTTTATTTTGACAAATTGGTTTCAAACATAAGTGTCCTTTCGGTGGACTTTGATGGAATTTGGAAGTTTAAGGATATACGTGTAATATAGTTGAAAAAAGAATAATATTAAATAAGAAAACCAACTTTATTTATAATTGAATAAATATAATTGAATAACTATACTATAGCTATGCGAGAATGTGTTCAACGTTGAATGAATAATTACTCAACTCATTGCCTATGGTGCGAATATAATGCGTTAATATATTTTCTGCGTATAAACTTTTGATTATAGTATGAGAAATACTCACTATGCTAGTCAAACGTTATCAAAATGCACTAGAGACTGTTACAAAAACCCCTTGATATAATGACCTCTCCCTTATCCCTTAAACTGAAATTTTACTCAGTTAAGTAGATTTTATATATAACTTTTGACGGGAATACGTCTTTAAAATCTGTACGGGTACATCGGCAGAAACTTGACGGATATAAAAAGTTAATGTTTCTAAGCCTCATAACTCCAGGTGAAATCCGCATATAAGGACACATAGCCTAATATCATATAGAAGAAAGTGGACCTCGTCGACATGGATGGTTACTACTTCACTCCTTTTATTTTATCTTTTGACCGCGTGGCAGAGAAAATGAGTCAAATTTCTGGCATACTCTGGCTGGTTTAACCTCTGTAACTTCAGTTGTAATTAACGGATCGGTGCTAGTATATGCTTAAATTGAAGAGACCGACAATTTTTACAATTCCATTTGTCTAGTTGGCAGTTGTATAAAAATATATGTAAAAATTGTGTGGAGTGGAAAATGATTTGTCGAAGTCAAAATACCACTCTAAAGTTCAATAGCGGTATAGGAAACTTAAACAGGTTAAAAAAATCGATTCAAGACAAACAAAATTATACCGAGAAGTTTTCACTTACGACAATGCGGAGACATCTCGAAACTATCGAAATTGCAAGAAAGAGCAGGCGCACGTACAAAGTATTTACGAGCCAAACTTTACTTTAGGTAATACTCAATTTTCATTAGTATTAGTAATTGAGTATTTATTACAAAACTTAATTTTGGGTATTTATCACATAACATTTAAAAATATTCACTAAGATTTTACAGTACTAGGTAATTAGTGCATTTAAAGAGGAAAAAATCTTATTTTGCCTTCTGTAAACTTGAAATGCTATAAGCGTCCTATCGGTGAAACAAGTCCTATCGGTGAAAGTGGATAAAGGCGTCAGCTGGGAATCAGAGGATTCCTGGTTCGATCCTGTGCGACGGGCTTGACAAGGAAAAGTAAAAAAAGTAGTGATCTTGTATAAGGAGGGTTGCCAGCTTTGCTATACAAAATACTAGAAAAGTCGTCCAGATCATCCACAAAAATTATCGGCGTGTATATGGGACTGGTGTACGATAAATCTGATCGGGGTCCAAAGTCCCGACATCTGTTGAAGGCGTCGGGTGCCAGCTCAGGTGTTGTCCTTGTCATCTGACCATGGTTAAAAAATACGGGGCATCGTTCCCGGGTTTTTCCTTCGAGATGGTCCCCGAACCGTCGCCAATAGCCCACTGTGCAGCTCTAGTGCGACGTTTTTTAATCAAACCAACCTATCAGTGAAAATTTAAATAATTTTATCCTATTTTTAACTCTTTTACCCCCTCTCCTCCAACACTAAACTGCAACTATTATATTTCCGTGGATTAACTACTACTTCGAGGAATTTGTTTAATACTCAACTCTGAGAAAACTGTTTCTTCGATATTTATTGCGCATTAAGGTTAAGGCTTCTTAATTTGTAAATAACAGTGACAAATTCAAAAGTCACTCTCACTGAGAATTGTGTATATAAATTAGTGTTCTTTTTGCTATTGGGATTTAAATCTGTCAATATTTGACTTTTGTTTTACTAATAATGTAAATATTTTTTAGCATGAACTGCTTTAAAAAACTTGATGGTTAAAAATGGAAATTGGAAGCTTTAAAGATTGTTTCATTGACTTTTTTTGATGCTCCATTGATGCTTTATTTTTAAAAATATGATCAAAATTTTCTGTAAAAAATTAGGTGTTATATTTACTTGCACATAAAACATAATTAAGCAAAATCAGTAGGACAAAATTTTTTTTTGACTGAAAGGACTTAACAAAACATTCATTTTAAACCGCATGCTATAATAACGATTATTTATTTAATATAAAATTTTGAAATATATATGGACATTGCGGGTGCTAACAACATAAGTTTAACAACATAAATGAAGAACAACATAAGGGGTGCTAATGATTTAATTGAAACGTCTCTCAACTCCATGGACAAGATTGAGAGGGAGCATCTTGAAGGGCAAAAGGTTCGGTTGGAATTTAACTCTTGGGGTAAAATGACGATGGCTAACAGGATGTAATTTGAATGAAACAAGGATACTTTATAAAGACGGTTAATCTAATCTCCATTTTAAGCAATTGAATTATTTCGAGTTTGAATACAGTCTGATCCTAGATAAGGATTTTAATGCGAGACTAGGAAATTGACTTGCCATTTGTTCCTTTCATTCTTATTCTAGTTAGATATTACAATGGGAAAACATATACAATGGATGATTATGTGAAATACAATAGACAATAATTAACTTTATGTAAATTATGATTTTTAAATTATCTATGAAATATAACCAGCTATCCTAAAATAATATTAAAATTAAGATTCATCTGATGTAATTTTTTTATTAGGCATAAAAGATTTTTATCAATGAATTTATTATTATTTTGTATCTCATTAATTGTTAGTTTTGTAGTTTAGTTGCATAGTGTTCTAGCCGAAGTACCCGGCGTTGTCCGGGCTTTACGTAGAGTGTTGGCACCAATTTCTTCACCGTGGCGCCATCTAGCGGTTTTAGTAAGAAGTCAATTCTGCTTAAAGGTGGTGGAAGTGTGTTTTTGAAAACTAATGCAGATAGTGAAATTCCTCTTTTTGAAGGTCAAATGTGCAAAATTTCATCAAGCTTGAAATAAAACTGTAGATTTGTATTAAACTAATCCACAGATACTACTCTTTACATATATATAGATTTAGGTTAGAATTTATGTATCCTATTTTTTAAATTTTTTTATTCTCTAATTATTAACCGAAGGGCTTTCAATAAGTAAACTTTATTTATTGCCTTTCACACATTAAAATATATTCAATTGCTATATCCTCATAATTGTTATATCATCTTTAATTGTTGTATCCTAATTATATTTGTAGTGATATGTTTGAATTAAATACCTTCTTAAATATTTGTAAGATTTAAAAAAATGCTATAAAATGTAGTCATATTACATATTAAACTTGTGTTTTGACTGAATTTTTTTATTAGCATTTATTATTTAACAACATATTATTTACAATACTTACTAAATAATATATATTTTTAATACTTTTCACATCCCAATAAATTTTTAAATATAAATTTTCTATTTCTTACCAAAATCTCCGACCTTAACTTTAAAAAGTTTTCCTATACAAGCTTATTCTTTAGGTTAAAAAATAGTTTTTTTTTGGTCAGTTGAATCTGAAAGGCACATTTCAAAACTATATAAAAAACTGAAATAACCTAAAATTCTTATCATAAAAAATATTCTAGAGCATCACTATACCCATTTCTATTTCAGTGGGCCATTGAGCACACCAGTAAAGCCATTGTGCTCTATTCAGAGAGTTGGAGGTTTTCTTCCGATTTTTTTCTTCTTTTATAATAATGTATATGTGGTTTTACTATTGTAAATACGGAAGTTTATTTCTTTTAAAAGGTAAATGGTCTGTTTCAAATAGGTTGTTTTATGATTGCAGTATGAAAAGGAATTTTAGTTTTACTGATAAACTTCTCTTGATACAGTATTTCTTTCTTCAAGCAAAATATAACTAAATACTTATTTTTTCTGTTTATCAATATATACGAAGCATACAAATTTGAATAACTCGCACATATTTTGGAATATTTGATATTATACTTATTTAAACTTTTCATTGTTTTAGATAGTTTAGGTCTAGAGAGGGACTTGATAAAGACGAGGTCCCTTTCACGTTCTATATATAATTCGCATATTAAAATAGCAAATATGACTCGTAAGGGGGGCTGGTTAGAAAATTTTGTAGCGCGTGAGATATAGGTATTCAGTTGGCCACATAAAAGATAATTGCGGGTTGCCTGGTTTGTACCTGTAAAGGGTGACTTTTCTTGACATTTAGAATAGAAATCAGTAGAGCGGGAAATTACAATGCCGCAACTCAGAAATTGTCTGCTTAGATATAAAGTATTTTCCAAGAAGCGTCCTATTCAAAACTATCAAAGTTCTAATCAACATACTTCGAGAAAGAGTTGTAATTGATTCCTGTCAAAGGATAACGCCTCCTTTTGTGAACTATGTTATTCCTTCACAATTTTCTACCGCCCATGGTGAAATCCCCCCACCTCCTCTTTGAAAGAGCCCCTAGCTAGAGCAGATTTATTCTTATCAAGCCCACGCGAAAAGGTTAATGTAGTAAGTATAACAACATGTTCAAATTTGCGAAAACTAAATTTTAGAAATATTGAAGTTATTTTGATAAAGTTTTGTAATTTTATTTAAAGCATTAAATGTGCTTCTCGTGCTTAGATGATTTAAAATTATTATTTATATAGAGACGTAATGCCATAAACTTGTCATTTGCATCATAAAAAAGATTAAATAAGAAATATATTATTAAGAAATATATATTTTTTTCACAATAGAAACCATTTTAATATACAGTACTTAGAAGTACATAATAAAAACTAAAATTATGTTTTTTTATGCATAATCGGTTAGAATATACAAAAACAAGAGGTCCCATCCCGTTTTATAAATACTTCGCATGTTAAAATAAGGCCGTTATTTTAACCATTAATTTAGACTATTGGTTCACAACCCGTGGTCCGCAAGCCATTTTCGGTCCGTTCAGCTATTTTTTCAATGACGAAACTGCTTTGAGATTATTTAAAAGAGCATTTTTTAATGTCTAATCTTTTATTCTTTTATACAAAAAAAGCCTAAATGGAGAATCAACATTTATTTGCTCCCCGTAAAAAAAACCTCGGTAATTAAGCATTTGTATTTTGTTGGGAAAAGTATTTTTTTTGAAATGTTGTCAGTCTGCTGATATATGAATTTACTTGTGATTTTGGAATGCATATCAAGTTTAATTCTTCCATTAGCAGCTTTAAATAAGTGTTAAATAAATAAATATATATATATATTCATTTTTTTATACACATACTAATCTTGTACTTCTACTACAAAATAACGTAGTTGGTAAAACAAATACATTCTCAAATATCACTTTTATTACTTAATGAATGACAAGTTATTTTACTAACATTAATTAATACGTTAAGTAATTAAAATAATGTAGGTTGAATACAATTTAACTGTTATTATTACATTATTTGACAAAAGCATAAAATAATACATTATTTGTATTAAAGTAATATTTGACACTAGAATTTTATTTAGTACAATTAAGAAGTGTTGGTGCACGCTTTGTTTAACTTTTAGTTTGGTGGTCCGTAGCCATATAAAGGTTGGGAACCCCTGATTTAAACTATGTCACAATCTATTAATTATTTACAAAAATATGAATAATCTACTGGAATATAGCACGTAAAAAATAAAATAATTTACTGGAATATAGCATGTAAAAAATAAAATAATTTACTGGAATATAGCATAAAAAATAAAATAATTTACTGGAAAATAGCATGTAAAAATAAAATAATTTACTGGAATATAGCATGTAAAAAATAAAATAATTTACTGGAATATGGGCATGTTTGCAATGTTACTGGAATATAGCTGATATTCTTGAAATACAAAACCCTTGACTTCTGAATGAAATAATGTTCGTGATTTGATTTTATAGAAAAAACTGGTAGGGGAGAAGTGAGAGGGGTGATTTCTCCCCTATATTTGTTTATTGTTATATTAATTAATAATAATCCCATTACTGTATATTTTTTTAAAATAAAGTAGTTCTAATAATAAATGTTAGCTCAGATAATTTTTGAATGGATCATAATAATATGTTCAATATAATTGTGTTAGTTTTGATTCATTAATATGACAAATTACATCGCTAATTTAATACAAAAATGTGACCCAATTTGTCATCTGCATTAAAGTATTTAATATATATGGCATGCATTCATAAAATAACTGTTTAGTTTCTTTTCTTTTAGTTTAAAATTTATAAATTTTATTAATAAAATTACTACAGAGTGAATGTCTACAAATAGTAACTAGTAAATACAAATACAAACTAGTAAATAACCATGTAAAAAAAACTAAACTATCTGAGATTCATATTAAATGAGTATACAGTCTGGGTAAACCGAAAGACGTTTCTTTCCTTCGAAATATTTTTTATGTTCTCTCTTAAAAGCCTAATATCCGGCTGAAGGCCATTTTTATCCAATCTAGCGAATTCACTCCTTCTCGATAGCTTCTTAACGTCTTTCTTACAAAAAATAATTTTGACTTCTGATAAAAGAAAGAGTCAAGCACTTATAAGTGACTTATTTCGGCCTTTAAAAGGATTTATTTCGAACGATTCTATGTTTTAGGAACTTTTTTTTTGTTTCCAAGATGGTTTGACAGGCAGTTGTTCTTTTTCTTGGCTCGCAATAATTCATATGAGACAAATAAACTTCAAATCTCAAGGCAAATTGAATATAAGAATCTTGATTTTAACAATTGGTTATTTTATTTCTTTGACTTGGGAAATGGAAAAGTTTGCGAATTTATTTATTTAAAAAAGGTTGGAGCTTGTTATATTATATGAAAATGAAAACTTTGTAACAATTAATGTTTCTAATATATTTTCGAAATAACTTAAAGAAACGTTACATATAAATATTTTATTAAGCCGAAAGTTTTGGAACAATTACCCACCAATTAGAGGTAGGGAATATGTCTTCGCGTATTTCTTCTGTAGCGGTTGCGTTTTTCCACATCGACGTTTGTTTGGTGGGTTGATAGAATTAACCGACCAACCATTTCAGCGTCTAGGAGGAAAAACGCAACCATCACTGAAGGAAAACGCAAAGACATGTTTCGTATATTTAAAATAAGGAAACATAATTTACGAATATATATTTTAAATATTTATTATTCAATTATTTAATATTGTATTCAGAACTGAAATTTTGAAGGTAATTTTAAGGAAATTAAATAATATAACGGAAAGTGAACATAAATATTTGTTTTTATGTGTCTTTTAACGTCATAAAAATTATTATAAATGTGTTGTATGTATATAGAATTTTAATTTAAAAGTTAAAATATATTGTGGGGAACTAAAGTTTGGAGAAAATTAAAATTATATATCTAATAAATGTTTGAAAGAAAATGCAATTATGTAATAGGTATAATATAATTGTTGCAGTACATTTTCTTTATAGTACTTGTAATAAACTTGTGAAATGTAAAATAAAAGTAAAAATGTAAACTTAAAATAGTAAAATACTCAAAAAAAATCATCGTCTATTTTAGTCAAATTTCTTTCGCAATATACATATATTTTATTTTTATATAAATTAAATTTTTTAAATCTGAATGAATATAATTACCTTTTCTATTTTTAAAATATAATTCCTTCTTTATTTCATTGTTTCAGTAATGTTTATACAAACTGCTACAAATATTAGAGATTTAGTTTCATTCACCAATCAAATTAAGAACACATAGTAATTCTGTGACACTCATTATCCTTCATCCCTTTAATTTTGGGCCAATAGAACTCGTTTCACGTACGCTCTTCCCTTTTTTAACCTTAAAACCCCAGGAAAACTAATTTCAATAACAAGGGTATTCAGTGCCAAACACATAAAAACAGTCACTCGTCATCATCTCTTTGTCGTCAATGCAATTAGCAGGAGGTAACGCATTTTTCTTAGAGAAAATTATATTTTCGATTTTTTTGTTGACGTATTCATAGAGTATAATGTAGCAATAATAAATGGAATTTTCTGGAACAAAATTGGATTAACTCTGATTCCGCAGGGGAAGATAATCAATAAAGTTATGCTTTTGGCTATTCTACTTTAATAGGTTTCAATCGATTGTTGGTTTGTATACATATCCGAGGTAGGATTTTTTTTCAGGTAATTTTTTTATATTGGAATATTGTGTTTATTTGTACTCGAGAAGAGTGGTCTTGTATACAACTATAGAACAATGTTGAAATTTTGTTCCTTCTTTTTATCTGTGATATTTGCCCTCTAGATTGAAAACTTAAAAAGTAAATAAAAGTTAAATACTAAGATTTTGTCAGTTATAGTTTCTCTACTCAAGCCGTAAGGCTTTGAGATATAGTTAAATTTTTTTTGTTAGTGTAAAATTAAATGATTAAAAACAGTTATTTAAACAATGATCCACAACAAAAACTATGAGGCACTTCATCATAACCTTCATTATCATGATAGCAAGGTCTTTAATTGGAAATTTTAATTGAAATCTAACATGTTATCATTAACCTTTATACAATAAATAACGTTTTTTGTATTTATTTATACAATTGGTTATCCAATATACTACAAAAAGTCAACCAGTTTTTTTGCGTTGATGTAGTTAAAGTATTAATAAATACTTATTATATAAATTTCAAAACCTAAAGCTAGTAGTTTTATACTAAATAATACTAAATTACTTAAACGTAACTTATGCTTCAGGAATACCTAGAGATTCATTCATGCATTAACTAAATAAATAAAAGATAATTCTTCAAGCTTTAAATGTTGTAGCTATAACATTATCTATTTTTAAAACGAATTTTTTAATAACATCTATTTATACTGCCAGATTTATTTTTACTCAAAGTGCCTATTGATCTAAGGTATTTTATTCAAAAGCACTTTAAAATCTTAAATAAAATACTATATCCTAATAAAAGAGTAATTGCATTCTAAATTTTTTTTATGTTTATAAACTCGTTAGTTAGATAAATAATATTTTTATTTAAAGTGTTCAAAATTTAATAAATATCTTACTAAATAAACAACAGGAACTCTGACATACAGTAATTTTCTCAAAAATGTTTGCTTTCTTTACTCTTAATAACATAGGAATAGAGGAATAAATGAGGAAAACTGACTGTTTAGCTATTTTCTTGTTGTTTATATATTTTGTTTATTTGACTGTTTACATTTAATTTTTATCCGTAGTATAGAGTCATTCAGGCGTCATTATAATATTAAGAAAAATTAAAGAATGAAAACTCTTTTATAAATTTACAAGATATTTTTATAAATTAATATTAAATACATATATTTGATGTATGCATGTTTGCATAAATATGTTCATTATACACGTTTATCCAGAGTTTAGGAATACAACACATAAAAAAAATCGACATTAAAGAATTCATGATATTATAAATAACTGTTATTAAAAACAATAGTTACACACTTGAGGAGCGCTAAAGGCAAAACCTAATATGTCAAAAATATTTTTAAAAAAGGTGATAAGCATTGAATAAAAAAAAAGGATCTATTCGTTTTTGAAAAAAAATATCTTAATACTTCCAAAATATCCCTTTTATTATAAAACTTAAAAAGAAAACGGAGTTCTGAACAAATGCATACATCTATCAAACGTTTTTGGTATTTCGAGATTTGCGATCTGATGTTTTTTTTACCTGGGTGCTCCTAACTTGAAGGAAAAAAAAACGGTTTACTGGAAGTAAATACAATTAAACTAACTTAGAATTATTTATAAAATAAAACATTTCTAGTTAATTTAATTTAAGAAAGTAGACTCTAAAAATTACAAATACTCATTATTTCACGCACCTTAACTTCCTCTCCTGGGCTTTGACCAGATATGTATATGTCCAGGAATGATATATTTTTTCTTGAAAAATATCTTACAAAAAAGCAAAGTATTTCTACCTACTACTCAAGATTTCTTGAAGAAAAAGTGAGATTATATCCATATATTTTCATATCTCTATCATGAATATAAGCTAATGGAAGTTTGCTCAGAAAAGATCTGAAAAATGTTTCTCTCTAACACATAGTAATCGAGAGAAAATCGAAGGTTGGATCGACATTTTCCCTCTTGATCAATAGCTTGTATCTTCAATGATGAGAATTTTCTCTGGTCTTTCCATACTGTGAAGGAAACTGTTTTATCTTTATTCTGTAATGATAGAGATATCGTAAAGAAAACCTTAGATTAAATCCTTAAAATTTTATTATTTTTAAAATGAATATATATGATGATGAGATTTTTTCTTGAAAAATATCGTAAAATATTTATATCTACTACATAGTAATGGAGATATCGAGAGAATAAGCTTAGGATGAATCTACGTTTTTCCTTATGATCGATAAATGCTTATCGCTACTATATAGTATTTAAGATATTTCCAATAAAAAAATCGAGTGTGGCTGTGCCGGAAACAAACAAAAGAAAAAAAAGAACTCGTTAACAGAAGGAAGATATGCAATCAGTTACATCTGATTCTAAAGATCCTCATTCACACCCCATACATGCTACGTTGTATTTCAAGATCTAATACTTTTTTGATGACTATATTCTTATCGATCGAGATCAAATTTATGTAACTCTTTTATTTGTCAAGGAGTTATAAATGTCGCAATAATCGCTTTAAAAAGGCAATATGATATTTCTATTTTGATACACCATGTAGCTGATTTAAAGGCGTTTCACGTCAAAACCCAGGTTTCCTTCCATGTATTTTTATGATCAGAGTTGTGAATATCTCTATAAAATAGTGATAGGAGCAGTTTTGAATTTCACACTTATATTAAGCCTTTTTCTTGGACACTTAAAATTATTAGTAAAAGTTCGGCGGCGGCCTATACTATAAGCCCTTATAATAATTAAAAAAAATTACTTCGAGGGCAAAAAAATTAAATTTATACACTATCTATATTCTCCTCGCAAGTACGGGTGAATAGAAGCAGTCGCCTGTTTTTCTGTCTGTTTAGATTCTGAAATCTCGCTAGGTGATTTCGAAGGTGGTTATTTACTTTTTAAGAACCTTTTTAAAATTTCCAAAATAAAAAAAAAACATAAATCACCATTAATAAAATGTTTATTTAGAAAATGGAAATTAGCAACAAAATTATTTTTGCTTTCTTTTAATTTCAACTTTAGAAAGAATTACATTATTAATTAAGACCTATCATTTAAGATGGTAAACAGTCAATTATAAATGAAATAAAAAAAATCTAATTGAAAACAATGTTGAAACAAGAATACATGACTTATCGATAATGTTTTTAACTGTTTACAATTTTTAGTACCTAAAAACATGTACCTTAGATAAATATAAACAATGCTTCTATTCGTACGAAAAAAATACTAAATATAATTACAAATTCAAAACAAATGAACGGAAAACGATAAAAAAGATATACTTACAGATTCTAAAATGTGTGAATTTGGGTGAGGTCGAGCCAAAAAACCGGAAACGTATATTGCAAACACGTGTTGTAAATGGGGTCCTCTAATCAATGATACTGGAATACATTTTATAATCTGTGCATATAAACTACATCTGACGTCACAGTTTGAGCCATTTTTAGTCCAATGGTAAATTGATTTGATCTTAGAATGAAAGAGATTAAATGGTATTTTTTAAAAATAGTTTTTGTATTCAACAGGGTAACGCTATAAGCCACAACAACTCCTTCTGCAAAACTTCTGCCACTCACCCTGCTGCTTTTATTCACCCGGTTTTACGGTACTGTACATTTTTGGATATTTTCATATAATAAAGTAGCATGTTTATATCTACTATGGCTGGAAAAATCGAGTGTGGATGAATCTAATATATATAAAATATAAGCATTATCCAAATAAAATATAGAATGATCATATATAAAATATATGTATTATATATATATAAAATATATGTATTATTATATATAAAATATAGATATTACCCTTTATAACATATAGACATTACCCAATATAAAACATAAGCATTACCATACATAAAATATGGATATTACTGTATTTTATATAGGTATTAACTTATATAAAATAGGGAGTGACAAGAGTATTGTTTTCGGGTAAAAAATAATATTTGCTGTAGTTTGAACACGTTTTGTCCAAAAAATAATTTTTTTAAATGAATTTGGTTGCACAAACTATAATTTAAAATGTTTATTTTACTGTGTCACCGTTAACTTGTTGAACATGTACAATTTGACCTGTGTGCTAATTACACTGAACTATTGATAAGCCTTTGATATGTTAAAAATAATCATTTTCCAGAATAGCCTTAGTTTATGCAAATTAGTTAGTAATATTATTAGTTTAAAAGTAAAGAAAATTAAAAGTTTAGAAGTAAAGTGAACGGTTATACACAACAAATTATTAATTTCTTTAGTACGCATTGGAAATTGTACAAAAAAAAACAACCCGATTTGGGTTTTGTCGTAATACAAAGCTAAAACAACGAAATTTTTTATATTCCAATCTCAACTGCAACATTTTTTCTTCTTATTATTATTGACAGTAGTTAAGGAAACTTCTTTGTATCGTTAAAAACTTCTCTGTACCTAAGACTATTTGTAAACTTCATTCAATGCCTTTTATTCTAACTCAAAGCTAAAGTGACTGAGTGGATTTGATAGAAGCACTCTCAATTTGCGTCGGCACTTCTTTAAAGTCATGCAAATTGCCATTTTATTTCAAATTGCCGTTTTGAAGACGTTTTTACAATTTAAAAGGATGACCACTTATGCTTTTTCAAAGAGCTGATGATAATGAAATGTGAAAAGTCAGTATTGGTGCTGTCATTGGAAATTCTGAAAATTCTTAAAACTATAATGGCGAGTTTCAAAGGTCTTTGATACATAGGAATATTGAAAATAAGCCATTTAAATGCTAAACGTCTGCACATTAGAAATAAGTATTGAGGATATTTTTTCGAATCCTTAATTTGTTTTAGAATTTATGTGTGTTTATTTGCTTCAGTTTATTTGTCAATCGCATAGATTTGGTTATCATTCCATACGTTTGTTTGTCAATCACATACGTTTGTTTGTTAATTACATAAGATATACTTAATATAATTTAATGCGACTTTTACTTATTGTTACCTAATAGAAACTAACTTAAAAATATAATTTACTTAATCTAGTTTCACGTTACTAAGTAATACAAAGTTTCTGGCCGTGAAAGAGTCGAGGGTAAATATTTTCCAAATTAACTACATGAAAATATCGGGGTCCCAATTAGTACGTATGCCTTATTTTAATTCCATTGGTAAACCTCATTCTTCAAAATCAAATATGATACAATGAGAATAATGTTTATTATATAACTATACTCAATAATAATTGATTTCATGGACTGAAAGTTATTTTCAAAATGTTACTCATGGAATTCCTTCAATGTTTAATTTTTGCAGCTGCCTCCTTAAGGGATATTACTCATTTTATATAGTTTCATGTCTTTACATTGGCACAAATGAGATTTTTGTACTGAAGACAAAATTTAGCAATTGGCATATTTTTGCTAATCAGTAATTTTCCACTGACATCCTTTATGTTGGTTATATATGTATATTATGTATATATATATATATATATATATATATATATAATATCTCGAAAAGCAGGTTACATATTATCTATCCGGTCTGTCAAAAAGTTCCAAAGGAAGTTTTTCAAATATCATAGGAGTAAGTAATAACAATTCCGACTTTGTCATATATATATATATGAAAAAATCGGAATTGTTATAACTTACTCCTATGATATTTGAAAAACTTCCTTTGGAACTTTTTGACAGACCGGATGGATAATATGCAACCTGCTTTTAATACGAAATCTTTAATTAGGTGATTAATGAATGCTAGTTTTAAACGATAACAACTGGAACTTGTTTAGTTGCATAAAACCGGTTGTAGAGTTGATATCGGTAGTTACGGGGTAAAACTCTAGTCAAAATAATGTGCAGTTGTTGAAACGTTAAAAGGTTTTCACTATTTGTATAAACTTCTAGTTTGAAAGCCCTTTCTAAAATGTAAGGTCTTGGTTTGATGGATCTTGCAAATCTATCGCGTTATTTCAACATTTAAAGACATTTTAATGAAGTTACAGATATGGTTGAATATAGTTCAGAATAGCTTTACTGACTATGTTATACCCCACAATATTAGTAATATAAACGTTGGAAGGTTGCATAATAAATTATGTCTTTGTACTTACACACGCAAAGTAAAGTGTTTTTTATTTCTCAAGAAAATCATATTTTTTTTAACAGCCGCAAATAACTTTGTTCTTTTTCCACCAAGCTCACTATTTAAAATATCAAAAATTTATTACAAATTTGTTTGCATCGCATCCAAATAATAATTATTAATAGTACATCAATTAGAAATAATATTTATAAAGTAATCCATTCTTTCTAATTGAAAAACTTCGTTATGTATTTCCATCGAAATTTGACAACGTTTAAATGTCAAGCTAATTATTAAATATAGTCTTTATAAACGTTTCGAGAATGAAAATTCATATATAAAGCATTGCATATTTGTTAAAATTATTCATTTATGTAGAAGAAGACTATGAAGATTATTTTACTTTTCAAAAATAAATGAAACTGAACAACGACTATATTACAATATAATTGTTAAATAATTGATTTATAAAAGTTTCAAGTATGAAACTATCTACACTGCAAAAAGAATTCCGTAAAATTTACGGTTGAAGTCCGTGTTAAACGGTTTAAAACTGCAAGTGGTTCCGTAAAAAATACAAAAAAAATTATCTTATGATTTACCTTATTTAAAGACTTATGCCCAAGTAAAATCTCGTATTTTGGAACCATGGTCAGATGACAAGGTCACGACCTTCGACACAACTTCAATAAGTGTCAAGATATTAGACTATAATCAGATATATCATGCATCAATCCCTTATATACGACGGATAATTTTGGCAAATGTTTTTTGAGGACGAGACATAAAACTGACAATTTTCCGATCACGATCTAGCTACAGCTTTAGCCCTTTCGCTTCCGGACGTCTCACACTTAAACCACCTATTTAACAATTTGTAGGATGAGACCCAGTGGTATCCATGTTAACCACATGCGCGAATAGGTAGTGTAGAGTGCAATTTGTTGGCGCATTGCGAACAGTTTAGTTTAATTTGTAAATAACAGTGGAAAAATTTAAGAGTCGAGAATTGTGCAAATAAATAAGTTTTGTTATGTTTTTTTGCTATTGCGATATTTTTTTTAAATCTGTCGATATTTGACAATTTGGTTTGCTAAAAGTAATCACTTTTGGCCTTAATTAAACCTGATGGTTCAAAATGGAAATAGTTTGCTTTAAAGATTGCTCCATTGATCCTTTATGACGCTCCATTGATCCTTTATGACGCTCCATTGATGATTTTAATTTTCTAAATGAGTGATCCAAAAATTCTGTAAAAAAATTAAGCGTCATATTTATATGACTAGAAAACACAATTTAAAATACAAATATATGTTTTTTGCTTCAACAAAAAAGGTGGGAGTTAAAGGTTAAACTGTAAAAAGTTGTTACTCTTTTAATCCGCCAAATATACGGCAATTTTCCGTAAAAATAACGTTTTTTTTGCAGTGTATAGATGTATTGCTTATTTCTTACAATTATTCGCTTAGGCAGAAAAAGACTATTGATATTAAAATAATTTAAAAAAAACCCAGAAAATATTTGATATATCAATAAGCAAGATCAGTGCATATTATTAACAAGTTTCTTTCATACAAAGAAATGTTTTTTGCTACAACAAAAAAGATGGGAGTTGTTAAAGGTTAAACTGTAAAATAGTTGTTACTCTTTTAATCCGTCAAATATACGGCAATTTTCCGTAAAAATAACCTTTTTTTTTTTACAGTGTATAGATGTATTGCTTATTTCTTACAATTATTCGCTTAGACAGAAAAAGACTATAGAGATTATAGGATTTTTTTAAAAAGAGAGATTATTTTTTATATCAAATAGCAAGATCAGTGCATGTTGTAAAACAGTTTCTTTCATATATCTAAAACCTTCTCAAGGGCCTTCAATGTGTCGTATCACGCGGTTACCAGTAGTTCAAATCAATAAACACTAGAGACTAGTCTTCTCTCACCAAACACTTAATAGTCTGAAATTTAAAATGGATTATTCACATTCTTCAAGCTATCCCAAATCAACTTCTCGAAGCTCTCCTTTCACATCCGCACTTCTTTAAGACACATAATCTTCCAATCTAGCCCCATCGATAAACCCCTATCCCGTGGAAATAAAGTGAGAATTTTATGGCCAAGAAGTAAAAGGTGAAAAATAAATAAATAAAAAAAACCCTACTCAAATTCTAGTGAAACAGTTTTCTTCGATCGGAAGAATCTTACCCTCATTGGACCCCCCCCCCCTCTACCCTCTTTCCCGAAAGACGGCAAACCCCCTGAAAGGGAAACGATTTTTTTTCCAGGGGGTAGAGCAGGAGTCGATTGGAAATAGTCGAAGTGTTTTCTTTTATGTGTCACTTGGAAAAACGCCGGGGAACTTTGTGTTGACTTTCCTTAGGTTTGGAAATCATTTTGGGGAAACGATCGGGCAGAGCTGTCTAAATTTGCGAGATGTCAACCAATAAACAGTAATAGGAAAATTGCGGGGTTTGTCGAAATAAACATGAGTTGGATGACGTTTGTAAATATGGACTTTCTCTCCGTGATGCTTCCCGGTGACTTTTGCGACTTTATTTCTCAGTTTGAATATATTTTAGTCGTTTATAGTTCTAATTGTACAGTGAAGAGAAATATTATAGGTTTTTGCTCTTTTAAAAAAGCAAATGTTGTTGGTTTAACAGGGGTGTTACCCAGCAAAAAAAGTCGGCATGATACCTTCATCAAAATTGTTAAAATTTAAGGTTTTTTGAAGGTTTTATAAAGGATATTGAAACAAAAAACTGCAGTTTTTTTTGAAGTTTTTAATTGTCCTGCATAAAACCTTTAAAATATCTGCATTTTCCCTTCATGATTAAAAATTGAAGGTTTTCTGCAGGTTTTTATGTAGGTTTTTTGCAGTTTTTATGAAGGACATTGAAACAAAAACCTTTACTTTTATAGATCTTCAAAGAAACTGCAGTTTTCCTGCATAAAACCTTCAATTTCAAAATTTTGATGAAGGTTTTATGCTGACTTTTTTTGCTGGGTAAATAACTTTATTTGTAAGTGATTTGGAATATTATATTGGATTCAATAAAAGAGACTCTAAAAATTTAAACAAAGTATCGTCTAATGCTATCGATAGTTTTTTTTAGCAACGAAAAGTTAATTTTTAAATAAAATCAATATAAAATTGTAAGCGAAAATGCAGCATGAAATGAAGTGTTCACTTTAGAAATGAAAAGAACTGGGCAAAATTTGGAGAAAACGTTTTGAGGGACACTTTTTTTCTAAAGGCATTTTAATGAGAACGAAAAGTTAATTTTTAAATAAAATCAATATAAAATTGTAAGTGAAAATGTAGCATGAAATAAAGTGTTCACTCTAGAAATGAAAAGGACTGGGCACTATTTGGAGAAAACTTTTTGAGGGACACTTTTTTTCTAAAGGCATTTTAATGAGAACGAAAAGTTAATTTTTAAATAAAATCAATATAAAATTGTAAGTGAAAATGTAGCATGAAATGAAGTGTGCACTCTAGAAATGAAAAGGACTGGGCACTATTTGGAGAAAACCTTTTGACACTTTTTTTCTAAGGGCACTTTAATGAGAACGAAAAATAATTTTTTGCTAAAATCTGGCCAATCTGTTTAGCTAACAATTAAATATCTAACAAAAATATTTAAAACTGTAAAGTTATATAAATCTGCAAAATTAAACTTTCGGTATCAGTCAATAATTAAGATGTTAAATTCAAGTTATTTTTTAAAAAAATACCGCGGAATAACTGATTGCATTTTAATATGTAGCTAAATCTCTGTAGAACCTAAATAAAAGACGTTCAAAAGAACAAAATTTGTTTTAGATATACTGAAAAATTTAAAGTTTTCCATGTTTAAAATCAGAAAAACTATTGTATTAAAATGATAATTTTTTCTAAAACCGGTAACTATAGTTAGCTTCTGATAACCAAATACCTAAAATAAGCAGTAAAAATTGAAAAAAGCATGCTATTTTAGAAAAACGATCAAAAATCTGGAAAAAACTCATCTATAATTATCAAAGATGGAATGATTTCTGCGACAAATTGTCTATTTTTTAAAACATTACATAATTGATTATCTGTGTTTAATCAAATACGCAATGAATGCTAAAAATGCCATTAGAGCTAAAAAAAAAATTAGTAGTAAATAAAAAAAAAAAGCTTTTTTCATTTCCAAAGTCGAAAAATCGCCTTAGAATGTCTCGTTCTCAAAAGAAGGAAAAAAAGCCAACTTGTGCCAATAATAATTACCGGTTTCTATAATAATAATAACAATAACAGTTTTTTTTATGAAATGTACGGAAAATTGATTCAAAAATTCCGTAATCAAAAAATTTCGTTTCTAAAAGGAGAAAAATTAAATTACAAAGTATTTTAGATTTAGCTGTAAATTCTTTTTTTTATCTAATGCTACATATCAGTAAGGGATTACTCAAACAATATTAATTCGCAATGTGAAGCGCAAAACTGCCAACCCTCCGATTACAAGTTCTTTGCATTCTCGTATCGATATTTGAAACACAACCCTTTGGTTATGAGTTCAGTATCCTAACTCTTAAGCCATCCATAGTCTTCTTATTCTATAACCCTAACCCTAAAACCCATGAGTTGGCTATTATGTTAAAAACCACAATCATACCCGACTCCACACAATTAACAAGTAACATACTGGTCATAACCCACATATTTCTCTTAGAGATACTGGTAAGACCAACAACAAACACGAATATGTTTCACGTTCAAAAATACGTTCAAAATAATCGTTGTTAATATATATAAATTTTTAATTACTAATTATTTTGACTAAATATCGTAATGTCAACGACAGAAAAGTGTTTAATATATAATAGAAAAAATAATAATGTTTCAATACACATACAATCAATTTATAGCACACAAAATTCCCGGACAACGTCGAGCCGAAATTCTCTAAAAATGGACCAATGAATGATTGGCTTAGCATTAGATGTAAAGCAATTTTCATTCAAACCTAAAATATTTTATTATTTGTTTTCATCCGTTTAATTTCAGTTAAACACTTTTTGTTCTTAAATCGTTTTTCACTTGGAGTCAAAAGTTTTATTCGCCTTGTTTGAGAATCAAAAGTTACTTTCACATAATAAAAGCTGCCACATTATTCAAATTTAAACTGAATAACGTTTCTACGTTTATAAGTGTGTAATATACAATGGCATATTAATAATGTTTCAATACACATACGTCATACAATCAATTTATAACACCACACAAAAATCCCGGGCAACGCCGCGCCGACATTTTCTAACAATGGATCAATGAATGATTAGCCTAACGGTAGATATAAAACAATCTTCATTAAAACTTAAAATATTTTATTATTTGTTTCCTTCCATTTAGTTGCAGTTCAAAACTTTTTGTTCTTTTAAATCTTTTTTCATTTGGAGTCAAAAGTCTTATTCTCCAGTTTAAGAATCAAAAGTTACTTTCACATTATAAAAGCCACATTATTCAAATTTAAATTGATTAACGTTTCTATGTTTATAAGCCTCGAATTCTTCTAAGATTATTTTGCAATGAAACGAATAATTGATCATCTCAAAATTCAAATAGGATAAAAAAGGAAAAGGCATTTGTCTAAAATACAATGCAGAAAATAAAGAAAATCCTTTCTTTTTTTTATATAACATTTCGTCTCAAGGTAAATGCGGTAGTCATTGTACTTAATTAAATTAGAATGAATAATTTAAAAGGTTCTTTTTCAGTCTTCTAAGTAGAAGAAAAAAAAGTAGTATGGTAATCAGAAATGTTTTTCCCAACAATTTGTCAATTTTTTCTACAAAGTATTTGAATAAAATAAACTTGAATTTAAAGAATAGAATCGCATTTGTTTCAGTGTTTCTTTATACGTTTTCAGGATATTATATTTTATAACTTTGTTTTTCTTATATAAATTATTAAGTATTTTGTTTTTTGTAAGTTACTAACAGTTATCGGTCACTAATTGGTTTTGGTACAGGGTAAGTATTTTTTAGTTTGTTCATTATAAACTATATTAGTAAACAATGCCTAAATGATATGCAATGCACCGAGTTAGTTTTTTTAAAAAAAAACTTTATATGCATTGCATTAATTTGAAAAATTTAACGCTATCTTTATTAAGGTGAGATAATAAAAGTGAAAAAAATAAATTATATTACCATTATAAAAATTAAAGTATGTATATTTAAAAGATGTTCAACGAATGAAAGTATACCGAATTTTAAACAATTACAAGAATTAATTAATTTTTTTTTATTTTTTTTATTTATACATTTTGTTAATGTTACTCTTATTGTCACTGTTATTGTTTCTCTTTATACATTTTGTTAATGTTACTCTTATTGTCACTGTTATTGTTTCTCTTTATTATTGCTGTTAATGATGTCTATTCTTTTATATTAGTTGGTGTTATTAATTTTGTAATTGTCTTTTGAGCCCTCTAGTTTCAAACCCAGATAGATCCAAATTTTTGAAAAATCGTTTTTTTTATAAATAATTTTTACAAATTTTCAATCACCTTGCAATATGGTATTGACAAAAAGTGACTGAATATAGTCTAAAAATACAAATACATTCCAAGTCATGCGTTTAGATCCAAAAGTACGTGACTGTCAATCGTTTTTTGCATCTCCTGTAAAATTTATGAAAATGTACCTATCTAGTTTTGAAACTAGAGGACTGATATTATTATTTTAACTGTTATTATAAATGTTGTTGCATGCATATTTGTATTAATGGTAGTTTAAACTTAATGAATTAAAAATATTAATATTACTATAATTTATTTTCATTTTCTAAAAATTAAAAACGAAATTTTGTTTAGAAAAGAAAATTTGTTAAGAAATCTTTATTAAATTTATTCATTCATCAGAGTTTATAAAAAATATTGTTCTTATAAATTAATTCTTACATAAAACAGAAAGTTTTATTTAAAATTTATTTTGAACTTAATTTGAATTTATTTAAAAGAACACTAATAACTACAGATAATCATTAAATCGTTCGAATACCAATCAAACGCGCAATTTTTATTAATAAGGTGTCCTAAATTCAATTTGTTTAAATTTCCGGAACACTTCTCAGTTTCCTAACGGTAATGACTAACAGTTTGCGACTTTTGTTGAGCAATTCCTTTTAACTGTGATTACATTCCCCGTTTTGAATGCATGTTGTTGTAACTTGACCTTAAAAGTTCATTAGCAGCGAATGGAGAATCGGTTAATTTCGTAGTGTTTTGTTACGTTATTCATTAGAGTTGTGTTAGATTATTAATTACCGTGATCTGAAACTTCCTTCATTAGCGCTCCTCCGCTTTGTTCATTACGTTTAGAAACATATGCATTGGCATTGTCAGGAGTTGTAATAAGGGTATTCAGTTAGATAATGATTATTTTAGGATGGGGGATATGAATTGTTAAATCTTGTTTGTATTTTCCTTTTATATTATTTTAATAGTAGTAATTATTGTTTGTTATTGTATTCGTGATTAGATTATAGAATCATACAATTTCGAGTTGAATCTCCTAATGTAAATGGAATTATTTTACGCAGTATAAAAAGATAACTTCTTTAAAAAATTAACGAATAGTCTAACATGTTATCACTAAGTTTAATCTAACATGTTATCGTTAAAAATTTCATAAATTAGTGAAATTTTCATTTTTAAAATATAATTTCAATATATGTTTATATATTTTTTAAAATTATTATTTTCATAGCCTTTAAAATATACTTCAAAGCTAAACATTTGAAAAATAGTGCAACATATTACTATTTTTAATTTAAAAATTGTGTATTGTTGGTTAAACTGTAGAAGCCGCGTCAAAGAATAAGCCGTTTAGAAGTTTAATCTAACATTTATATATTCATTAGAATGAAAAAGCTTATAGTATTTTATTTGATGTATAAGAGCCTTACATTTTTAGACTTATGATATAACAATAACCCATTAATTTATTATAAAAACAGACAAGGAAATTAATCATTTCTTTTCAATATACTAAACCCTAAAAAAGCCCCTGAGAATGAAATTCGTTTTCTGTCAACAGATTGAAATACAAGCGATTCAATCACCCTTAAAAGATTGCCATTTCCCTTTAAAAAATTTTACGACCGCACAATAATTTCCAAAAAGCCGAGTTTTTCCGGTTTGCCTAAATGCGAATTATCAACCCAGCGCATTCGTCAGCAGTCCTTATCTACGATGCGCCTAACGCCTAATGCATTTTGCACGCCTTACAGCCTTTTCTGGCCTAACGGAAGTCGTTCTGGACAGGAAATGATAGTTAGCGAGGTTTCCCCCAAAAAACAAATAAGGGGAAAAAAGCGAGGAAATCAGACGCTTCTGGTCCTGTTAATGAAATCATGTCACTGATTTCTTCCCGGCTGGATTGCCAAGGTTGGATGCCTCCCATGAAGGCATTCCGAACGGAGGACTGACGGGATATGTCATTCAATAACAGTGTTTGCTTTCCCTATTTAAACATTCCGCGTCAATAGTTTAATGGTGTATAGTTCCTTGCGTGGGGCAACTGGAATAGTTGGGATAAGACTGATTTTAATTGTTTGAAAGATGAATGAACTTGGTCTAGTTGATTATGGAAATAACTTGTAATATTTGGTACTAGTATATTAAAAGTTTGTGGAATTACCCAATATATAAATATTAAATATCGGAATAGAATCGTTTGATTAAAATTTGATCGATCAAATTTAGGGGAAAGTAGGGGGTACCTATTGGATTGGTATACAAATTAAATTTTGAAAATGCTGATTGTAAGTAAGAAAGGACAAGGTAGGAAAAAGCTAATATAAGTAAACTGATTTAACTAATTTTAAATTAAGAGAATATATTCGGTATTTATAACTTAACAAGTAACGTTTAAATAATATACCATAGTTAACCAAGACAATTTCAAAAAGTAAAAAAAAGCACATTTTTATTTCTTTTATACTTGATAAATATAAACTGTTAAAAAAAGAAGGAATTATGTCATTGCTCAAAGTGCATGAGATTTAGCGTAAAATAATTTTTATTTCAGATTGATTGCAGATTATTCTTAGCTTATTACTAAGAAACTTTAAAAAAATTATGCAAAAGGCAATAAATAAAACACAAGTTGTCTAAAATAAGACAAATGTTTTTATTGTCATAACGCATTTAAACTAGAAGTGTGTATTCTTTCATTAACAATTTTGCATTTTAACCTTTTAGGTTACAGGAATTTTTTTTCATACATCAAAAAGCAATTTTAAATGTTTATAAAATACGATTTATGAATAATGATAAAAAAATTAAATAATTAGAATATTATATTATGATGGAATATAATATATTTGAAAAGATTTGTTTTAAAAGCAACAATTTAATAATAAATATTGTTTACTAAACTGCAATTTAGATAAAAACTAGATCTGTACGATATTATAAGAAATTAACACTGAGCTAAAATAATAACTAGAGAGCAGACTCCTATTGGGAGAAAATTGACTTTACCGTGATGCGCGGATACATACTGTTCAGAACCCTAAAAGGCAAAAACATTCCACGGTCAAAGTCCACCGCCATGTTGCGTCTGTCATGAATATTTGATTAATGAATTAATTTTAAAAATTCTTGTGTGTAAGAAAGCAAGTATGGTAAAGTCTTGTGTCACGTTTGGGTGTACCACCGCTTCGGAAAAAAATTAGACGAAAATGGTAAATAAAAGTTCAATTTCTTTCATTAACAATTTTGCATTTTAAAGTATTGAGTCGCGTTTGGGTGTACCACCGTTTCAGAAAAAAATTAAACGAAAATGCTAAATAAAAGTTCAATTTCTATAGTAAGTATTATTTCATTGTATTTAACTGTATTTTATGGTATTTATTGTATTTGTAATCGTATAGTCGTATGCCGAAATAGGCGGGCATAAAAAGATAATAAAATTAGTAAGAATTGTCTTCTGTACTTGTATGTCATATTGTTTACGATTTATTGAATGATTTTTTTTATGATTTTTTTTTGTTTATTTCTTTATTTAACTTTTTGTCTAATAATTTTTAAAGTGCAAAAAATTGAATTTAAAGCAGTTCTTCTGTCAATAAAAACCAGTTATTGAAAGTCAGAAATTTGGTTTTAAAACTAGGGTATCTGAACATCGGTTTATGAATATGTCAGTGCTGCTAAACAAAATAACTATTTTTTGCCTTTTTGTCTCAAATGGAAGTAAAGTGGTTGTGCTCGCTTATTCTTCACTCCAGTTATTATTTTAGTCCAGTGGGCAATACAGAGGGCGTCCATGTCAGCATAATGAATATTTTATTTAATTCTAGATAAGGAGCATAAGGACTTAGAAGTGTAAACAGGAGTATTTATATCTGCTTATTTTTGCTGATCAATCCCTCTGGAATTATAGACAGTTTAAATATCAACAATAATAAGGTTCCCGTGGGATGCAAAAGAAAACCAGTTGAAAAAATAGTAGAAACGGCTGCAGCTAGTATTTAATACAATCGCATTAAAATATAATCTTTAGTTGGAACTTTAAAAATAGAACTTTAAGAATTCTGTACTTAACGGGAAAACGACACAATTTTGAGCTAAAATTAAATGTTCTGCGAAAGAAGTATATCAGATTTTGATCTTAGTTTAGCTCCCAAATCCTTTCTCAGACTAACAGAGAAGAATTGTAAGAACTGCGATAAAGTTTTCGGAATTTCCTCAAGGGATCCTTTCTACTTATATTTGTTCAATCTATTCGAAAATTCCTCTTCGTTAAAGAAGTCCTGGAAGCTGTAATGACCATGTTTGACGATTGGCGCTGGGGCATGTTATAAATGTCACATTGTCATGCTTTTGGGTTCCATAAAGAATCGAAAAACATAATACCCAAGATATCAGTGTCAGTTTTCAATGTAGTTATTGAGATTGGGGTTTGAGGTGGTATTTTTCTATTATTAATCCCATTAGATTTAATATTGATCACAAAGTCTTGTAAAATTATTATCTCAGATTTCTAAATACTTAAGTAAAAAGTAACCGAGATTTCTTTCAATAGCTAAAATGTTTATAAATATAATAAACGCTTATAAATTTTTCCAAGATTTATTTTTGAAATTATAAGAAGCGAACTGTTTTGCAATTGGATTGCATATAATAAAATCTATGCTATATACAATGCATTAAGTCAGCTATATGGATTTTTTGTTAATATTAAAATCTTCCTTTTAATGATTTCAATTCTGAGTTAACAATCACTACATAGTTTATAATAACAATTACTAAAATATTAAAATTACTCATATTTTATCTAATTTATAAAGTAGATATGCCACTGGAAAAAACTGAAATTGACCTTCAATGTGATTATAGCTGAAATTGGAATTTGCGTAATGAGGTAAAAAAACTGATATAAAAGGATATTGCCGTTTTTTTAAAGTAATCTTAGCCACGTCATTCTTTTTTGCTTTTGAATTTATTTTTATATTTTTATAACTAAGATAGATCAAATAAAAATTGCTAATATTTTTTATTGAAATATTTAGGCACATCGATTTTGAAAAATATTTTAGTGTATCAAAAACCCCCAAAGTTTAGGTAATACCTAATTATTTTATATTATCTAGGTCATAATGATACATATAGAAGGGAATGTAAACTAATTAAAATATATTGTAATGACGAATAATGCCAATAAAAGCAAAATTTAGACATATGAAATATTCTAATATTTAAAAATTGTTAGTTATCTAAAGTTTGAAATGTGTAAAAATATATCAGCAAAATATCATTGAAAGAACTAATAAAATGAATAAATATTTTGCATGCGCCACAACTATTTTAAAATAAAATTAAAACCTTAAATCGCTTCGAATTTTAAAATCAGGAGAATAAATGTTAACTTAATGTTAAAATCTTAATACATTCATGAATTTAATGAAATGTTAAGAACTTAATATACTCATCAGTAAGATGTTTTCCAAAAAAAATCGAGAAATAAATTGAAGAGCTGAGTGAATGAACATGTTAAGTGACAATTTAATGAATCGGATAAATACAGCTTTAAAGTTTATAAGATAATAGTACGATAATGTGTAGATAACTTATTATTCCACTGATAACCGTACTATATAAAATATGAAGACTTAGCAGAATAAACGAACGTTTTATATTTACTGAAGAGCAGGACACATTCTTTTACAGTAAATGTAATGTATTTTCATAAATATCACTTAACATGTTCATCGACTCAGCAAAAAGTTTATCATCAATAATAATGAATTACAAAAAATATTGGGAACTTTTTTTTAAACTATAAGTTTTTTTAATATATATATATATATATATATATATATATATATATATATATATATATATATATATATATATATATATATATATATATATATATATATATATATATATATATATATATATATATATATATATATATATATATATATATATATATATATATATATATATATAATTTTTTTTTATTATACCCTTTGAAATAGAACACTTAAGGTTTGGCATTTAAATTTTGTATACTACATGTATTTGATTTTTATAAAAATAGATATTCATAATAACACAATTTTCCGTAAGATTAAATTTTTTTTTACTTTAGTAATTTTTTTAAATACTACCACATGGGAATTAATAATGCTAAATTATAATACACACATTTTATAATATGCTGAAAATATTATACATCTCCCTATTAATAATAAAAAAAACAGCTTTAGAATCTCGAAAAACTTAATATCAAGAAAAAAGATACACTGAGAAAAATGATTTAAGTTTTCGTTCCTCATGTTTTATCTCCTGTCATCCAACATAAAATCTCAAATAACTCATTAAAAATATACATACATTTCTAGAATTTTTCAAGCATATTTAGAATACTCCAAACTATAATTTTAGCAAATAAAAAAAATTGAGAATTTTTATATTGTTTGGACTGAGAGTTCCTTTAATAAGCAACAATAATAATTTACGGAAGTATACATCTCCAAAAGATGTTTATTTGTTAAAGTGTATATTTTATTTCATCACATCTTCAAAATTTCGTTCTTTCAACAACTGAACAACTTTTAGATATGTTTTATCTTTTTGAAGCACAGTATGAACTCTATGCTTTTAAAGAAGCTGATATGTTTAGAAAACTACAAAAACACCAAATTTGAAACAATTAGAGATGTTTACTTTTGTAACTACAATACATAATATCAATTTTACTCAAATATAAGAAAACTATTGTAGTAAAAAGTTTTATAAAACAATCAAGATGATATTGGAAAAGAAATTTCTTTCAACTTTCCCATTCCTTTTAAATTAGAACATTTTATTCTAAAACTATTTACATCAATTTATAATATCAGTTTAACCACTAACAGTTTTTTTACATATTATGTCTAAAAATAAGCTCCTTATTAGTAGACAACATACTACTTCTATATATTCAGATAAGTAATAAAGACTGTTACAGGAGTTGAATTTAATTATTTTTGTTAAATTTAGAAGTGCTTTTAAATACAAGAATAATCTTCTACGAGTAGCTCATGATCAATCACTGTCTCTCCTTTTTTCTTAATTTGAATTAAAATAAATACCCATAGTAAAAACACAATCAAGTGCAAATTAAAACTACTTCTGAAATTCAAGTGAACGATTTCAAAATTTGCGCAAAGATATGACCAATTATATATACACTCAAGTTTAAGCTTGTTTTGCAATCAAAATTTAATGAATAACTAGTGATACCTTTTTAAAAAACTGTTCTCTAAAAAGATTAAAACAATTAATGGCAAATCAGTGGTAGAAAAAAAATTGCCTGAGAGTAGCTTGGGCAAGTTCGATATACGTGTGCCCGAGCGACGTTTAGGAAAAACTTTTTTTTTATAAAGAACAAGCTAAATAACAATTTTGGCAGCCTGAAGTAAACTAATTATATTAATCTTAGAAGAGAAAAGAATCGACAAAAATATATATGGTAAGATAAACAAGTACATAATTAATGCTTGGCTTGAAAAACAACAACTTACCATTGTTATCCGTTATCCCGTACCAGGTGTCTTTAACGAAACCAAGGAGCCTTTGGAAGCAGTTCCGGGGTGTTCTTCTGGACGAACCATAGTCAGTCGAAGTCTGGTGTGAAAACGATTTGTGTTTGATTCGGCCCCTGGCCCCCGAATGCGACGATACCATTCCGTACATGGTGACAGGTATAAGGACCCGTGTCACTGACGATTTACTGATTTGGCAAGGAGTGAGTGATATGGGTGATTGCGTAGGGATATGTCCATGATGAAGGCTGAATTATGACATCGATACATTGATGAGTAAAACACTTGATCAGAGGTAAAAGCGATGGAAAACCCTTCTTGAATGATAATATCAGATAATTCTATACGGAGAGTTAATGGCACTAGATATATTTACTTTGATCTGAAGATTTCGCAAAATTGACGTAGTTCGTGTGTATCTGCTGCCATAAAAGATGTGGTCTTCCTTAACAAGTGAGAGCACAAGATAACGGATATGTTATTTATAATTTACTCGATAGGTAATGATTTGGTTATCCTAAACTTGACTACTAAAAACGGTTTTATTTCTTTGGAAGATTCGTTCTCGTTCATGATAGTGTGAGGAGAACGAAATTCGTCAGGAAGTTCTCGAAATTCAACGATAGGCACGGAAAAAAGCTCGTAAAAGAACGATGTACAAAACGCTGAAATTATCACAGAAAATGCGAAAAATGAGCTCCTTTAAACAATTCATTCTTCAATTTTTTTATAACTATTTTTGTTTTCGAGGGAAATTAAAACTGGTTGTTGTTTTATTTTGTGAAAAAGAAACGCACGAAGAAACACGACAAATATCACAGATACATTTGGACAAATATGTACATGATAACGACTACGGTTTACAGATGGTCAGCAGTTTCACGTTGTTATCCATCTAGTATGGAACATCAATAGAAAATAGATATCTGTTGAAGTCGAAAACTATCATTCTTCAGCAATCCACATTATATTAACAAATGTGGTTGAAGCTGGTTAGAGCATCACAGTACTACCACTTATTGGAATGAAACATCGATATAAAATAGATATCTTCAAGTCTAAAGATATTATTTACTGGAGATGTTAATATAGCAGCAACTTTAAGATTGATGCTACTGCTGGTGGATTGAAATTCTACTAGATAATTTAACATTAATAGAAAATAGATAATTCCGCATGATTCGAAAGTCGTTGGTCATCAACCATATACGCGACGAAAGCAACTTTGTTGCAAATTAAACTGAAATTCTCAAGGGCAGAAGTCAAAATTTAAGCAAACTTCTGTCATCTTTTGGGATAAAGTATGAATGTAAAATAAAAGTTATAAGCTACTGAAGACGCAGACGACAGCAACAAATATTCATCTACAGATAACCAATGAATGCAATCCACACCATACTATGGGACATCGATATTGGAGAATTACATTAATCGTATGATGGCGTTTCAATAGAAAATAGATATCTATGTCCAAAATTAATCTTCTTTGAAAATGAATGCCACATCGGCAATGAAAAGTTAGAAGTGGTCATTGGCTTCTATTACTATCACCTTCCGGAATGAATATATCGGTAGAAAATAGCTGTACCTTCAGAGTCCTATCCACTAGATATATACACAACAGCAATTTACAAGGGATTAGATCCCAGTCCAGCTATCTTTGAGAAAGAACATGAGTAAAAAATATCTAAGTCTGCAGTCCTCTACCTACTGCAGAAGTCCACAACAGCTAATGACTATGTTAACAAGTTGCAAGAAGATCTAAGTCCCTCCATCCAACGGGCATAAACAAACAACTGACATCTAAGTTCAACGAGTTAAGTCCACTAGGGATGTGCACAACATCAACAACTGCAAGTTACAAATAGTCAGGTTTGTTGAGAAACCTCGATGGCATTACCCGTCCGATGAAGTTATATTGAGCCATCTACTCTACCCTAATAGACTGGGTAGCAAATATACGTCTTCCATACTCAAAGTTCACTGACAAATCAGATACCGTAAATTCCACTAGGGATGTGCACAACATCAACAACTGCAAGTTACAAATAGTCAGGTTTGTTGCGAAACCTCGATGGCATTATCTGTCCGACGAAGTCACACTGGGCCATCAACTCTACCCTAATAGACTGGGCAGCAAATAAACGTCTTCCATAGTCAAAGTCCACTGACAAGTCGGGGATGGGACAAAATCGTCATGATCAGGCCCAGTTGAACTTTGGAGACCACACACCGCCGGGGTAAGCTCAAGTCGGGACCTGGGACATGTCTCTGGGACACGACCGGGACATGCCTGCGAACCGTCCCACCGATGCTTAGCGGCATCCACCGGGCTCCGAGAGTGAGAGGGAGTGAATGATGTAAGGGATACGGGCAGGGAGGATACTGGGGATACTGTAGCCTGTTGCGCCCTTCCGTTCAATGCCACCGAGCGGAGAGAGCACGGATCCCATGCCTCTCTGGATCAGCACAGAGGGCGCTCCCATCCCATCCCTGGCTGCATCCCTGTGATCTCGCGCTTCCCTCATCCCCACATCTTCATTATCCCCGCTCTCCTGTTTACTCCCGAAACATGTCCTACCTTTCGCATTCGTCAGATGAGCGGCTATTTGTCATCCGGACTCGAGTGGCCAGAAGGGAGTCAGGATGGAAAACGAAAATATGTATCGGATTATTGGCGGGAAAAAATATGAGACGGGGCAGAGAAAACAGCACATGGGACAGGGGATACTTAAATGGGATCAGCTATTGTGTAGGGTTCGTATCCAAGAGACGGGATCGTAAAAGATAATATTTCTTATAAAAGACTTTGCAGCATGATAAATAGTTTGATGTGATACAAAGTGTCCTACGCAATATGAAAACAACTTTGGTTTTTATATATATGAATAAACTTTTCATTATCAAATAAAGCCGCTTAAAACTTATTCTTAGGAGAAATGCAAAAGTTAAATACAATATAGTAATTTTTTCAGCAGTTTAACTACATGAAAAATAAAATTGTACTATTTATTAATCGATGGATTTTTACACTTTTTAGTATGAAAACACAGTTTTGTTTTTTTATTTACTAGATTTAATTTTTTGTAACAAGTAAAACCCATTAAAAAATTATTCTTAGTGGCACTGCAAATGTTAAGTACACTATTAAGTTTTTTGCAATATTGTGTAATAAAAACTGAATAATTTAACTACATGAAAAATAGAATTGTATTGCTTTTCAGTCTTTAATTCTGAGGTAGGTTTTAACATTTTAATAAAAATGTTTTAATATTTAACTGGGATTGTTGAAACTTTATTTGTATATTTTATTCAAATGGTATATAGATAAATATTATGAAAAATGAAAGCAACAATTAAAAATAGTATAACTAACCCTTTAATATCTGTTAATAAGCAATCGCTATTAAATAGGCAATAAACACCCATTTTAAAGCTAACATCAACTTACACAGCGTTTAATATTCGGCTTTATAAGATATAATAGAGAGCAATTTTTAATTGCATTCTTAAGAATTAATTTATTTTACTTAAAATAAAATTAAGATCTTTATTAGTCTATGTAAAATAACTAAAATCAATTAACCATTACAATTTCTTATTCCTGACTAAATTTATTCTATATGTAAGTTTCAATGAGTTATTGAATAAAATTTAATGAACATTGGTTTAGAGAATTAAGGTTACTTCCATATTGGTAAAATTGATAAAATAATTTAATTAAGCACATTTATATCACCTTGTGATAAAACAGTTTTTTTTAAACATGTAAAAAATTAAAGAAGTATAAAAAGAGTGATATCATATCTATTAGAAGTATTTAAAGGTATTTTCGTTTAATTATATTAGATTTTTATCAAACATACAAGAGGGATGTTTAAATGGTTTTTATCTCAAAATTATGATTTTCTGGTTTTTGGTATAATTTAATCAAAAATTAATATAATTATTTACACGAACTTTTCTGGTATGCTTAATAAGTTATGGATTACAAGCCAGTACAGTTCTTATTTAGAAATTATTTTTCAAATGATTTTGTTTATACAAATACATTTGAAATTTTTTAAAAGTAAGTTGGTCTACTTTAACTGCTTATGTTTAAACCGCCGGTGTTATTTCGAATGATTTTTAAAAAATCGGGCAGTAATTGATATTTAAAACCCGGCAATCGAGCATGGGACCCATAGGAGGTCAATGATGAATCTCTGTGACGAGAGTTATGAAATGTTTTTTTTTGTCGCTTGTTTAATAGCTTACGTTAACTTATATTACTTAATTACATATTGCTTAAAACAATACTAATACATTTTATGTGCGATAAAAGTTTCGAATATATGTATAAAGATTGCAAACATCCTAAAACCATCGTAAAATTGTTAACGTCACCTACAAAAATCAGAAACAAAATGTTTTCTTCTTAGAATTGTACTAAACGAAATACTTCTTCAAACATCGTGATTCCCTATTTGAAAAGGAAAATAAATAAATAATCCAATAGAGCTACTTACTATGCATACTGTACGTTTCATCGAAACCATAGAATTCCGGGATACAGTCTAGCAATGTTTATTGAGTAGCGGAAATGCGAGAATTAAACATTCTTTTGCTATCAAAGCTCATTACAGGTGATGTTGATATTTCTTCCAGATTTTATCTCTGCTTTAAGCTACCGAATGTCTTTTAAAAATGTGCTTTTCTCTTTTTTTGAAAAATGGCCCTTAGGTAGATAGAAATGTTCATACTATAAGAGACTGAATTTTTATTGGATTCAACGTTTCTTTTGACAGTCGTTGGAAAAAATTGGGAGGTTTGGGATGATTTCGTGTCTGTAATAAATTCTGACACATATTAGCTTCTGTTTGAATATAAGTAAAGGGAACAAGGAACAGTATGTGGTTATTGATTATTTAACAATCCTCTGGAAGATATTTGAGGTAGAAAATTAAAGTTGCTGGTTGTTTTACAATGAGTTTTAAGATTTTAGTTCAAACCTAATCGAATTATGTTTTTCCAACAGTATAAAATATATGTAATGTGTAATAAAAACTATCAATAGTTTAAAAATAAAAAGATTTTATGTCAGATGACTTTTGATAACTTTACTAATTAAGTTAATCTTAAATGAATAACATTACTTTGAATTAAGATATCTAAAGGCATATTTAGTTATACACTTAAAATGTTAAACGCGTTTAAAATAGGATATGCCAAGTATTTTTAATTATAAAGAAACGTCAAACTAAAATGTATAGACATGTTTAATAACAACCATAAAGGTAATTTTGTTAACTTTTTAGATAAAACAACATTTATTTACACTTGATTTAAATAGAGGCATAACCCATAAAGACCATATGTTAACACTTCCCTACGCTGACTTAATTGAAATAATATAAGTTCTTATCAAAAATAAACATAGTGCAAAGAATAATAGTATTATGTAGAAATTGTTACTTGAATGGACCTAACAGACATTAATTTTGTTCCGTTGGTACTTTGTGTTACCAATGGTCACTCACTATTATCTGTATAGTACATATCAAAATATTTGGTTTATCAAACAGTTTGTATCACAAACATACCATTTTTTTTAACAAATATAAAAAAAATCTCAAAATATTTCTATATTTGTGACATGTAAACTGCACATGCCTGTTATAATTTTGTTTACTCCTAAAATAAATCCTACAATATTTTTTTAAGGTTTTAATTAAAGGTTTTTAATTAAAATATATTGCTTTCGTAGATGTTACTACCAATTAATAATTTAAATTTCTTTTTATCATGAAGGTCGAAAGTTTAATGATTTGAATAAATTTACGTTTTGAGTGCTTTGGTTATAACAAACTAGCTAAAAATCATCATAAACCTTCATGAAAGTTGGAAAATTGAAAGTTTCATGCAGTTTAATTTGGAAAAATTATTCAGCATTGAAATTTTTGAAGGAAAAACGCAGGTTTTTATAAAAGATTTTAGCAAGAAATAAAAAAAATATGCAGGTTTTATAAAGGTATTTGGAATAACCATGCGGTTCCATGAAGGTAATACGCAGGTTTATGATGATGATTTTATGCTGATTTTTTTGCTGGGATACTGACGCACAAGGGTATAAGAAAAATATTTTTAAACTGCCATACTATTAAGATAAAAAAAAAACTCTCTACATCGAAATCTAGTTCAGTTTTCAGGAATTTATTCAACAAAACAATAAACAAAATAATTTTTTGAAAAAAATGTTACACTTGATACTTGACTTAAAATACCAAAAATCATTTCTGACAATGTACAGTCCTTAAACATATCGGACCCACTCCAAATCCAGCCAATCCTATCTCCCCCCGTCCTCCCCGAAGTAGCGCCAAATTGAAAACAAAGCTACAAAGTCCCCGAGAATCGGGCATTCGGCAAAGATTGCAGCTTAGCCGAGCTAAGGACGGATCACAACATCAACTGCCCCATCCCCTTTCCTACCAAAAGAATCGATCGAGAAATTCAACACATAAAAATCCCACCACCCGCCTGCCAAAAAGAAAAAGCAACAAACACGCCCGGACCCCCTACCGTCAAAAGAAACAGCTCGCCGGAAAAAGGAATGGCTGATATTATGTAAACTGTTGGGTTTATCTTGCGTCCTGGTTTAGAGCTGAGGGGAGCAATTCAATGTTTTGTGGGGGCACACTAGAAACAAATCCATGGTGAAGATAACTCTAGGGGAAGTCTGTTATTTTGTTTGGGGATAAGGGGGGCTGGGATTACAGTGTTTAGGTTCGGGGAGGCCTTCGAAAATACGCTATTGTCTGTTTGAGGGGAATAAGTACACGAAGTAAGCTCCTTCGCTTTTGCGGGACATTTAACAGAAATAGACACTTTGCTGTCTGAATAATTTTAAAATCGTTTACGATTGAAACGGTGTAGAGGAAGACCATTCGTTCTTGAGTTATGCGCAATAAATAAAAAATATTAATAACCTCATATTATCAGAAATGTATGTATGCAATGATATCATTAAAAATATAATATTAAATTTTGATTGTTAATCTTTTAACCTTTATTATGTATTCTTTATGATATAAAGAATAAAAAATGAATATTAAATTTCGATTTTTACCCCTAAACTTTATATATTCTGTACTATACACTGTAAAAAAAGGTGCTTGAAAATGTGTACATGAACGTAACCGTTTTTTTATACAATTGTATCGTATATGAGCGATGACGTACTCAAATTTAAGAAATCGTACTTTCGCAAAAATGAGCAGTGTGATTTCATATTGCTAATCTCAACTTCTGTTCAATCCATCTTAACAAAGTGACCTAACAAACTTAACATATTTGTTCAGAAGATGGTTTTCCACATTATTTGATGTCTATTTCTTAAATGGAAACTGAGTTATTACAATTTAAATATCTTACTTCCCATTCTTTTGGCACACCTTTTTAACATTACTTCTGTTTATAACTTCTTTACGTCGCCCTGGTAGTTTAACCGATAAGGCTGTGGACAACGGTGCCTGCAGATCTGGATTCGAGTCCCGGAAAGTCTTTGTTGTAATTGTCGATATTTATTGAAAGTGATTTATGAAAGCATTCTATGTAGGCTAACATCTGCTCTTTTTATTAATTTTTACCCATTGTACTCATTTTTAAGTAATCTCTTTTCAAAATTGAAACTTAAGTATTCGGAGATATGATAAACATCAATTGTATTCAAAATGAGTACATTTTATTTATTTTTGAATAAATATTTTTAACAGTGTATAATCAATAAAAATTAAATATTCAGTTTCGATTGTTACTCTACTCTCTATTTCACATTCTTTATATTTATTTTTCTTTCAATAAAAAATTAATATTAAATTTTGATTGTTGACTTAACTTAAAAAAAAGGAAATACTAGTATATTACTTAAACTATTGGGTTTAACTGGAATAGGTATATTATCACTTACGTGTAGATAAATATGAAACTATAAAATATGCTTCAGATGTGAGTTAGATATGTTTTACCAATCAATAGTTGCTATTTTTCAAAATAGTCTTTTAGTTTGTAACACAACCCAATATTTGTTTTATAAAAAAAGAATATTTAAATTAATAATTTAGCAATATTATTCAAGTAAATCAATTGAATCAGTAGAATATATTATTTTAAATATAAAACGATATATCTTTTGTTTAATTCAGCGCACACTCATAATGCATAAATCTATTAAAAACTACCTATAAACTTATCTATAAATAACATTTTCACTATTTTTATTACATATGGGGGAAGGTAGAAATTAATGATTATTTAAATATTACAAAGAAAAAATAATCCACTCGAATATTTATTTTAAGTTTTGTAGAAAATTAAAAAAAAAAGGCCCTTGCAATTATAGAGAAAAAAAAGCTTAGTTTCGAATGATCTAACTCTTCTCAATCAACATAACTTGCATCTTCCCCGCTTACTTATTCAAACGTGAAGTTAATAATAAAAGCATCTTCCCAAAGCTTACTCTTTGGAGACAGCTGCATTTATTTCCTCTGCATATATCAAGCAATACATTAACGTTTAAAACAAACATCTCAATCGGCTTAAGCAAACAAAGTTCAATTTAATAAACCGATTCTAAGCTGGATAGATACAAATAGATTAAATTTAAAGAAGATTCCAATCTAATAAAGTAAAGAAAGGAAAGATGATACAATATATCTTAAAGTTAAAGAAATTAAACTTCATTTATTATTTAGAAAGACATCCGTGTTGTCAGATATCGATTACTAATTACTCTTCTTCTGTGTTTGTTTTTCGTCTCCGGAGATAGGAGTAATGATGGTTAATTGAAATTACGCGTAATGAAATTACTTTTCTCCCTTTCAATGGAATCCAATTCCGTTTCTTTAAAATGCATGGGAAATTCTGATATTTTTAAAAGCGTTTCTCTTGAATTAGAAGTTGAAGGAAAAAGAGTAATCTATGTAAATTGAAGAAGAAACAAGCATCTGTTTCATTTTCTGCTGTTCGTAAAAGAAGACTGTCGGTCGTTTTCAAAACAGATACCTTTAATTTGAGGTTAAAGTTTTCCTAATGCGATTAGTAATGTAATCTAGTGTTGTTAATTCTATAGTGTGCCTTATGTACACTTCTATATTAAAAGAATAAACCAAATTTTTTAACACCAACTTCTAGACATAATTTAATTAAGTTTGGTATGAATTTTTGGTATTTGAATGGCCAGAAGAGACATTAATATTTCAATTAAAAATGAGAGCACATATTAAAAAGAAATCTCTGTATTTGTTATTAACCCATTCATTTTAGAGAATTTTTTATCATTAGTAAATGAAATATAAAGTTATGGAATTTAATTTTTTTTTTAAATATAAAACTAAAGTTTAACCGCATATTTTATATATTTTCTGCTACAATTGCTTTTATTTTGTGTAATGAAAAACACATAACTATAGAATATTATATATATATATATATATATATATATATATATATATATATATATATATATATATATATATATATATATATATATATATATATATATATATATATATATATATATATATATATATATATATATATATATATATATATATATATATATATATTATAAAAAGGGCTTGTTGAAAATATTTCATGTTCTGAAAAACATTAAAAAATATTTGTTTTTTGATATATAATAAATATCTTTAAATAGTTTACTACTAATTTTTCCAGTGTACCTTTTATTAAAACGACGCTGCAAATATAATTTTACGTGAAAATGTATGGCATAAAATTGACTGCAAATTCAATTATATAAAAAAAAAAATTCGAAAAATAAGAGTTGGAGCAATACATAACATTTATTTCTTGAACTACTTCAAACGTTTTTACTTGATGTACTTTTCGGACTTGTTTATTAATATAAATGATTTAGTTTATCAGTAATTTTTATTCCAATATAAAAAGGTAGATAATTTTGAAAAACAATTTTCCTTTTTATAGTGTTTTAAATTACCAAACCCATTTTTAAATTGTTTCCATTATGTTTACCGTTAAAATTTGTTTGATATGAATTTATGAAAAACTAAAATAAATAATTAAAAAATACTTGTAAGCGAATGTTTTTCTCAAATCTTTAATTTTCTCTTTGAAAGTAAAGCATACATTTTAGATTAATTTTAAATTCCATTGTTGTTTTAATGAGTTTTAAACGTTTATTGTTTACAAAGAAAATATAATGTAGTTTTTCTATTTCTATTTGATTCTTCATAGAAATCTCCAAAAAATAAATATTGTTTGATGTCTATGAATTTTAATATTTTTAACTATTTAATATTTATTAATTTCTAAAAGAAAGTGTGAATTCTTTAACATGTGGAGGTTATATCTATTAGTTTTACAATTTTGTAAGTAAAAAACATAGTAATATTAAATAACCTAAGAATTAAATTCCCTTAAAATATTTTTTGGATGGATAAAATAAAAGTTTTGACTTGTCTGACACTTTATATATTTCAAATCTATTGAAAACAAAAGCGAAAGACATTTTCAATTTTTGAACTTTTGTATCCCTAAGGCTTACAGTTTTTAGATGTCAGATAAATGCTTTTTGACTTACAATGAAAACTATTTAAAAAATTTCATCTTAAACTATCACCCTTTATAAAGTGTATTATTTAACAAAATAAAGAATTTCACAGGACTATTGTCATGTTTACTAAACTTTCCATATATATAAGATTGTTTTTTAAATAAAAATCAGCACATATTTTAAAAATTAAAGACTATTTTTATATATTAAAAAGCTCTAATGGAATTATGCCTGCAAATTTGTAGTATTTTTATAGAAATTGTTCATAAAAGATATTGACATTAATACTGCCATTGTTATTTTGATGATTTGCAGATAATTTAATTTTTTTTAATTAAACAAATATTCCTTTCTGGATGGATTTTTAATGAAAACCAGATAATTTTGACTATCAGATAATCTCATATTAAAATACAAAACTTATAATAGAAAACCTGTAGTCGATTTTCCTTGTAGGTTTTACGAATAACTAGTTGAGATGTCACTAGCACTTCAGTAGAGGAATGTACTGTAAGAGAATACTGTACAAGAATCGAGAAAGACAGACAAAAATCTCATTTAAAGTATTAAATGCTTTGCTTTAAATGAATAATTTCATTAAATAAAAGTTATCCCATTTCTCAAAACTTACACGGAGTCAACATAATTTTTAATCTGAGTTGGGATTGTCTTCAGTGTTGAAGAAAAGAGTCAACATCCATCGGAACAATACATATAACAATAGGTAATCCAGTGGAGAGTGCATAAACTACACTGAGTAGCTAAAAAAATATGACTATACCCGTATTCCATACGCTTCCATATCCCGAAGTGTACGGGGAATACTGAGTTTATATCTTTTGAGAGAATCTTTGATTAAAATATGCTGTAAACTCAGACGAAGTTTATTGGCTAACAGTCCTGTCTTTAAACAATTTCACTACATCTTCTTTTGAACATTTCATAAATATAGATGTTTTGGTGCTCCCTGACTCCGAGCACCCTAAATCATCCTAACGTTTAAAGTCCGTCAAATTATCACGTCTTTACCCACACCTATTCGAATAACACTCTTCTAACTAACGTTAACGTTAACAAGCTCCTTTGGTTTTTTTGTACCTCGTCCTCTGTGCAGTGTGATGTCATAACTCATCTACGTAAAAACGTCATGTAGTCCTAATATATTGTCCACTTAGTGAATTTTGGAGTTTGCTTTAAAAAACAATATTTTAGTCTAAGCCATAAAAGGGATAACGTTGCGTAGCTCTGGAAAGAGGGTGAGAAAACATATACCTCAATTATAATCCAAAAATCGATAAAACTGTGTTATCATTGTTTTACCTCCGTAGTAATAAATACATATAAAAGCAATCAACATATTTTAAAAAATTAGACGCTTTTTTTAAAAATTAAGAAACAAATCGTATGTTTAAAAGTAAAACCACGCTTATTTAAACCAATGATTTACCAGCCGCAGTTGGGGCCAAAATAAAAGCGATAAACTTCGAAAAGTGAATTACCTTGGTGCTAGATTCTAGAGAGAGAAAAACATTGAGCTTGGATTTGGTCACCAACTACGGATGGTAACTCTTTGGTTTCAATATACGTGATTTTACTTCTAAGCCGACGAAATGTTTGCTTCTATAAATTCACACTTTTTTAAAAGAAATAACTATTGTTTCTATTTGTCCTTGAAATTAATAAAAACGGTTAAACGAGCACTCATTTACATATCAAAGCGATAATGCATGTATTTATTTATTTAAATTTTCGTGAATTTGTTTAGTAGTATTTATTTGTGGTATATAAAAATCATTAATTTTAATTAATAGAAATCCCTGATGATTTTATTCTAAGTTCTTAAAACAAACCTTTCAGTTAACATCCTAATGCAGTTAATGAAAGAAAAAACGAGTATTAAATAAAGTAGAAATTTTTAAGATTATCTCCCATACACGTAAAGAGAGAGAAAATCAATATAACTTTATGTTCTAATCGAATGCTTTAAAAATAAGTCAATTTCACTTTGGGTTTAATTCACAAACTATTGCATTTGTTTTTGAAATAACTATTGATTTATATAGATTGGTTTTAGATAATTATAAGAGGAAGTGTTTTATTTTATTTAATAGCTCAATAAACCCTATTGGTAAAGCAACAGTCACTAAGAGCCCAAATGTTTGCATTTGGCAATATGTCCTAATTTCTAACATCTTATCTCTAAAGATAGAAACGTTCTTTGGTAAAAATCAACATGTTTCATAATTTTACGTTTCGTCTTAGTTCTGGCATAGCAAACACATTTATTTTCATAATGAGTTGCAATGCATATGAAACTTATTTCATATATACCAACTAATTAGTTTTATAAATCTAATACACTTGTTGATATTAATTTATTAAAAAAACATTTTCAAAATATCTGGATATTTTAATTAAAATTTTTGTGATGCAGGGTGGTTGCAAATTGTTGGGCGATGGTCATTGTTTGGCTGTATCACATTTATATTTATTGGCTTAATAGAACATTATTGTGCTCAACTACTTCGCTTATATTTTAAACAACTGACTTGGATTTCACGGAAACAAACATAGTAGTTAAAGTATCGCAAAAATACTGGTTTATTATGTGTATTTAAACATTCAAACAATGGCCATCGTATAACAAGCTTACTATGTACTAATTATTTTGAAGTTTAATAACTAAGTTTAAGAATTTACTTGTACTTTGCATAACCATTAACAAAATTTTATACTGCATTCAAAAGTATTTAAACGTAAGAATGTTTAAATTAAATTAATACAGAAACGAACAATAAAACTAGTATCGATAGTTTTAATATAGCATTTAATTTCTATTCTTTTTTAACTTTAGCGAGAACCTTTTTTTTGTCCATCACTGTTTAATCAATAACTACCTTTTCTAAAAATAAACCAATTACTCGTTGTGTAATTAATCATTCCTCAGTAATTAAATAATAAATCATGGTTTGTGATAAACTAGTTTTTGAAATTGCATTAGCAATTTTCTCTTTTTTTTATTAGAAACGAAATGAATGCGCATTTTAACGATTGCTAATGTTTTTTATTTAATAGTATTGTTTACAAACAAACGAAAGAATGCTTGGATATCACGGCATTGCGTGACTACTTGAGCTGAGACTGCTTTGGTTATAAAAAAATAAAAATATAGATAAAAAAATTGGCTGGGAATCATTTGTTTTTGTACTCAAATTCACACACTCTTTGTCAAGTTTTATTTTCTCGGGAAACTTGAGGACTTCTTGAAGAAATAGTCTTTAAAATTAGCTATTGGAAAACTATTGAACAACAATATATTTATCGATTAGTAGAAAAGATATCAACTAGATAACATTTATAATCAATTTTAAAATATTTTATAGTTATGCCTATCTGAATAATAATGCATTAATTTCTTTTGGTAGACAGTAACAACGTTAGATGATAAATGAGTTCAACGCTATAAAGACTTTAGTTTTCAGAGAAAAGGAATTTTCAGGGAAAATTAATTTTTAGAGAAAATGAAATTTAAAATATAAATGATTACGTTTAACAATGATTAATATTTTGAATAACTAAAAGAATACTGCCACATATATATTGTAAAATATACAACTATTTTAAATCTCATTATACACTAAAGTTGATTGAATTTGAAAAATCGCCGTATCAAACTGATATGGCGAACTTTAACAATAATAACACTTATTTTGATTTTAAAACAGAAAATGTAATCCTCATTAAAAAACCGAAGACATCATTCCTTATTTTATGCTAAGTCATTATGATGATTTTTTTAAAGAATAAATCGAATATATAAATGGTGATAATTTGTAATTGAATGTTAATTCATAAACCATCCATGTATTTTTTCTCTTTGACTTACTTTCATCATTCGATTTCTGGTAACAAATGAATTGGTACGAATTGCATTAAAAATCAGTTTTTTACCAGCCTAATTTACATGCAGAACTAATCCCCAAATTTTTGTTTAATATAATTACATTAAAAAAAATATTACCTTTGTTTCATACTTTGGTATATTCACCAAAACTTTTAATCGTTGAGAGTAGCATTTCATAAGAAAATTTACATCAGTTAAACGCAAACATAATATTTAGATTTTATAGATTATTTAGCTATTCTAATTATAACACATATTAAAATTACTATGCAACCTACTATGTGCTTTGTGCAACACATTCATCGTAAATTTGGCAAATTTGGTAAACGGAAGATTTGTGCAACTTGCTATATAATGTGATGCAAACTATCAAGTAACAAACGTATTCAGGATTTAACGTGTCTAAACGCGCGTTGTACAATTTATGTGCTTTATTTTAAAAGACGTTCAGCATAGTTTCAGATTATTCGAAAATATACAATATTGTTATATATATACAATTAGTTTCACACACAAAAAAAAATCTTTCAAGTTTAAGTAAGTTGTGTGATGTAATCACATACTGCAACAATTTAAAAGTACTTTGGAACAAAGTTGTAGAAATCCGCATAAGAAATTCACGTTCATTGACAAATTGCGCGAATTTGGGTGCGTGTGTGGCAATGTGCAATGTGCAATTTTTGCTACAAATTTCTTAGATAGAGTGTTTTCAACACACAATGCATCATGTGTTGGACAGACTCAAGCTAAAAATAAGACATACCCAAGGATGAAAAAAGAGAACCAAAACTGTTTTTCCTTTGCTTCGTAGAAACAGTTAAACTTCTGAAGGCATATGTAACTGAAAAGAAAATTGTTTCTCAATCATTACTTTCTGTTCTGAGTTCGATACGATGTAAAATAAATGTGCAAGTAAAAGGCGTGAACCAAGCTTTATTAAGAAAATTCAAGATGTGTGCTTAGAATCTATTTTTAAGGAGGCATAATTCCTTTTCATTTAAGTGCTTATCTTCTAAGATTTTTATTAAATATCTGATTACTAGGGTATTCACGGTTCCTCATGATTTTTTGCCAAATCTAGAAAACAGAGGCAAATCGCTCTTTCTGGCAATCCGTAGTTATAGGACACCAAATGCCAAAAATTGAAAACCTAGTGTTTGGTTTCAGTCGAAAGACATGGGGACATTTTTGAAAAGATCGTCAAATGTGGTGTTAAACTAAAAATATATTTATATATGCAATATCTGTTTTTTTCTTCAATTTTTAATATTTAGTACAGATCGAGTATGCAGAAGTAAAAATTTTTGCAAACTTAAAACGCAAAATTTTCGGATGTGTTAAAATTAGTATGTTTTAAATATAAGGATAACAAGTTAACTCTCTTTTTAATGATACATTTATTTAATTTTACAAAAGGTAGAAAATCTAGGGGAAAAAAATGGTTGTGTTTTGAAAAATGTTGCAATCGTTACATGAAAGTCTGTAACACTAAATTGGTAATGTTGTAAGAAGTAAAAAAATGGTAAGGAATGCCTTTATTTTCTTATCAATTATAAAATAAATAATACTGAAAATATAGTTTATTTTACAATATTTCTAATGGCTTCGGTTCATATAGCACTATACCAGCTAGCAAACGTAAATAAACTGAATTTTTCAAATCAGATATTGATATTAGAGATGAACAGCAAAATACTTGTACGTAACCCTTTTGAAATTGAGATATATGCACATTAACTGGTCTAAATATTTTGACCATACCCATAATTCCATACAATTAAGTGCACGGCAAATAGTGCGTTCAGAGGTAATATGAGAGAATCTTTATTAAAATCTGCGGTAATTTGCTGCACTGTAGTCCCTCGGTTGTCCCTTACAAACCTGAACACTCTACTTTCCGCTCGAGCATTCAGTAATAGCTGACGACCACAGAAGACACGTTGAAACTCAGTTTTCTCGCTAACAGTCCAGTCTTTAAAGACTTTTTCTATAGCTTTCTTAAAGACTTTCTCTGTTCTTGTGCATTTCACAAACGCTGCGTTTTTGCTGATGCCTCACTCCATGACTCCGAGCACCCATAAGCATCCCACGTTCAAAGTCCACCTAATTGCGTTTTTTAACCATACCTTTTTGAACAAAACGTTTCTACTAAGGTTGTAAGCTTCTTTTCTGTTTTTTAATATCTCTTTCGGCCTCTGGTGGAAACAGTGTGTCGTCATAGATGATTGGATGAAAAAAGTCAGGTGGTCATAATATTTTGGCCACTCAGTTTATAATAGGTATTTAGGTTTATCTGCGAAAATATATGTAATGTTTTAAAAAGATTTACATATTCTTCACAATTAACCTCAAAGGCTTCTTTTTTTTAAAAAAAATCTATACAATGAATGTCCTTGATGGGATTTTAAATTTACTAAAAAGTAATATAATTAAAATACATAGACTAAAGATCATATCAGTGCTTTTAAATATTGTTTATTAATAAATTACATAGTTTTTTTTTTATTTTATAAAATAAATATTACTTTGAAAAGAAGATAATAATTGATTCTTTATATTTTAAAATTAAAATATCAACTATAAGGAAAATAGAACTTGAAATTAAATTGTTATAGAAACGATAATGAAATAAGTATTCTTTTTAACGAGAAATGTGTCAAATAAATAATAGCTTGAAAGATATATTGTACAATATACATGTATAATATACATTTGTAATATTTAAAATGAAAAATATACAATTTCTAAAGTGTGTGAAGAACTTGAGTACTACAAAATGATTAGCATTACAAATAAAATACCTGAAACGTTCCCTTACTATTTAAAGGGATATATAAATACTTATTTTAATGTTAGGTATGTTCAATACACGAATTAATTTAAATCCTCTAAATTGAAAATTCTATTTTGGAAAGAAAATAAATATTAAATTATGAAATAATGTGCATTTTAAGCAATCTTAAAATACTAAAGTAAAAAAATTACTTTTACCAAGTATTTATAAAATAAAATATTATCAAACATTTCTGTCGCTTGTTTTTGAGAACATTATAGAGTAAATATTAAAATTAATAATCGAAGATACTTTTTTTATAAACACATATAATTTTAATATTTAGCCTGCAGAAAACATTTGATTGCACACACATAGGGAATATTTTGTTATCTTTAGGATTCCACGATGAAACGTATATAAAATAAGTTCAGCGTGAATATTTTGAAAAGACTAGTAAATATAAAGGAATTTTGGTACATATTTTATTTATTTTAAGTTAAGTTTGCCTTTTCTCGCTTTTTTATTTTAAAAAAGGAATCGAATGATTGAATGCGTTTACTTCTAAATAGTAAAAAAAAAGTATTAACATTACTTTGTAAAAAGTATAGGGAAATTTAATAATAAGTATCAAAATGAGACAAAATACATTTATTCATATTTACAATAGTTAAAATAGCAATATATTGCACTATCAAAATATGGAAATAGTTTCAGACGTAAAAGACATTTGCGTTCAAGTTTCTTGAAGTAGTCAAAATAACCGGTTTGACGTTAGATATTTCCATTATAAAATATTGCAACTTTAATATAAATTTAAAACATATAATAAGGCATGTTCTCAAATGAAAGGATCTAGGCGAAAACAATGACGTTCTTTCCGGAACTATTTGTTATAAAACACAAAACAAAATGTCATGTCTCATAGACTTACACACCATTCTGTTTTTTAATTTTTTTAGCATTCTCATCGTTATTACTGTTTCCTCACTTGATATAGTGAAAGTACGGTCATGCAACTAACATAAGGCGTTGAGATTTTAATTACAAAATATTCTCATATTTTCTTGCGGACCCTTCAATTCAAGAAGTGACCAAATGCATCGCAGCCACTAGTATCTGAAATTGCTTTTCGATATACAGGGTGCTTACAAATTATTAGACGATAGTCATTGTTTTTTTGTATCACATTTAGCTATATTGGCAGAATAAAACATTTTTTCACAACTACTTTGTTTATATTTTAAACAAATCACTTATTTAAAATAGCATCTTTAGTAGCAACAGGCACATTTAAAGTATAGCATAAAGATTAATTTATTATGTGTAGTAAAACAGATAAGCAATGACCATTGACCAACAATTTTTGACCACCTTGTAATTTTCCTACAGAGTACGTAAATGGCTCGTATATTCCTCGTGTATAAGATACACCAGTACAATAAATGTACTTGACTATTTTATTGCATTAATCTTTATAAGAAACATTTTAGGGCTTCCAGGTAATTGCTCGTTAAATAGCAATGTTAATATTTTCTATAACGTAATATAGAGTTACCTGGCTGGTTCTCTAAGCTAATAAATTGTTAGTTTAATTAGAAATACTGTTTTAGTTTCTTAAACACTCTTTATTAAATGTCACCACAAGCTATTGTACAAAGTTTACTCAAAGCAAACTAATATCGAGCCCGACAGATTTTTTACTTGTGCATAATTTCTAGCATAAGGATTTTATCCTTCCCAATTTTCATGAAAATAACATATTACAGAAAGAAAACGCTGTTGGTTTATTAAAACGAGAAGATAAATTTATCCTAATATGGATATTACAAATATAGAAATCAAAAAGAAAACACCGCGTTTTAAGCTTTAAAACTCAAACAGAAGAATCATTATTAAATTTATTTATTTTCTTATCACACGATTCTGTCAAAATATTGATAGCCACGTTTTATAGAAATATTTAAATCGCAAATTTAATTTGTGTCTGTAATGTAATTTGCTCTTTTTTATATTTGAAAGTTCAGATGATAATTTATTCGGGTGAAATTGAGCTCAAGACATGTAGTTTTAGATACAGAGATGAACTTTCATTGTACTAACACGGGAAGAACGATAATAGTCCGTCAATAACTAAAATACTAAAATGCCGTGTATGTCTATGAAACATGAAATTTTGTTTTTCGTTTTCTGTACAATCACTTTGCACAAACCATCATGGTTATTTCCGTGAGTCAATCACTTTTTATAGTAAAGTTAGTATTTCAATCATATTCTGTTATTATAAAAGATTTCTAGATCAAATCTAAAAGTCTTTATTTTTTTATTTATTTGTGTGTTTATTTATGTATTTATGTATATTTTATTTTATTAATTAATTCATTCATTTAATAAAGAGATAAGTAACTTACTTTTGTCTGCCCAGTATTTCACACTCTTTGTTTCTTGTGATTCTTCCTCTACCTTTCCTAAATCTTTTAAACTTCCATCAGCTGACACAAAAATTAAACATAAATATTAAAATATGAAATATAAATATTAAAATACTAGACATTAAAATATTAAACATTAAAATATACATTTATTATAATATCCCAAATATTAAAATACCATAAATATTAAAATACCATAAATATTAAAATACCATAAATATTAAAATACCATAAATATTAAAATACCATAAATATTAAAATATCCCAAATATTAAAATGTTATAAATTTAAAAATATCATAAATATTAAAATATTTCAAATATTAAAATATTTCAAATATTAAAATATTTAAAATATTAAAATATTTCAAAAATTAAAATATTTAAAATATTAAAATATTTCAAAAATTAAAATATTTCAAATATTAAAATATTTCAAATATTAAAATATTTCAAATATTAAAATATTTCAAATATTAAAATATTTCAAATATTAAAATATTTCAAATATTAAAATATTTCAAATATTAAAATATTTCAAATATTAAAATATTTCAAATACTAAAATATTTCAAATATTAAAATATTTCAAATATTAAAATATTTCAAATATTAAAACATTTTAAATATTAAAACATTTTAAATATTAAAACATTTCAAATATTAAAATATTTCAAATATTAAAATATTTCAAATATTAAAACATTTCAAATATTAAAATATTTCAAATATTAAAACATTTCAAATATTAAAACATTTCAAATATTAAAACATTTCAAATATTAAAACTTTTCAAATATTAAAATATTTCAAATATTAAAATATTTCAAATATTAAAATATTTCTAGTATTAAAATATTTCAAATATTCAAATACTAGACAAAAATAATAATATATCCGACATAAAAATTAAAATATTGTACTTGAGTATTAAAAAAAATTAGATAATCATATTAAAATATTATACACAAATATAGAACATTAGGCACAAATATTAAAATATTAGACATCAATATATTAGACACATATAAATAAAATATTTGACACATTTATTACCTAAAGCATTAAATATTTGACACGCATATTAACGTAGTAGAAGCAAATTTAGAAGTTGTTAGACAAAATTTATTTTAATTCAGACTCAAATATTAAAACATGATAATAAAATATTTGATTAAAACATTAAAACATGAGAATAAAATATTTGACTCAAATATTAAAACATGAGAATAAAATATTTGACTCGAATATTAAAGCATGATCTTATTGACTCGAATATTAAAGCATGAGAATAAAATATTTGACTCAAATATTAAAACATGAGAAATATTAGACAGAAATATTAAAAAATATTAGACAGTGTATTTAAGCTTTGCAGCTACTTTCACAAATATATTTATTAGATCCAAGGTTAGGCTTACCAAATTAAAACTAAATTTACTTATAATTTCATCTTTATTTCAGAAAGTGTTTGTAAGCTGACCAATGTAGGCCGTGGTTTCGTAAGTTTTTTATTTCTCATTAGACAGACAAATTATCTAGAGGATATTTAGTGGATCATTTAACAGTAAATATAGTCCTTCTCTAATACGAAACAAAAAAAATTCTAACGATGTAACAATACAGAGGTTGGTTGAATTAACATCACACTAGAGGTACATAATGGTCTATTGGTAACGAACAGTACGGGGTTTATCCCGAAAGGAAGACTTGGAAATACTGCCTCGTAATATTGAACTATGATCCAATGACGAAGAAAACACCTGCATTGGTGCTCCTCTTCCCTAACTTCCACACCTTGACCAACATAAGGACATTTCAGCGACAACGTATTTAAAGTACACCAACCTCTTATATAAGCAGAATCTATGGTTGGCCGACAAGTACTGAAATCGCAACCATCCAACTATGTGTTCACTGTTTATCCAATCAGGAGCCTATCACATAACAAAATAATCGTTTTCCTTGGTAATAAAAGATTCTATGTATTATGTGTGTCTGAAGAGTCTGGTTCAATTAACTTTGTCAGTGGTAATTAACAACTTTTATAAGACAAATTGAAAAGATTTAGGAATTGTTCAGGAAATTGAACCGGACGAAGAATACCCAAGTTAAATTTAGTTTGAAGAGTTTGTTTTGCTAACATCTTTCAGTAGTTTGGTATGCCTTAAGAGAAATGTAAAGGTATCTAGTAAATAATAAGAATATAAACTATTTTTGAAATATGTTTGTAACTTGATGAAATCTCAATTGGATAGGAGAATTTGGCTGTTGTAAGCAATGAATATGTAATTAAGGGACGTTGTTTCTACAAGACTAAAGATGAATTCTTTTTACGAAATACGTATTTCGAAAATTGGATTTTACGGATTTAACTTCAGAATTTTATGCCAATAAGGTAATTGCATTTTGAAAAAAAAAATTAAATGTGTTAGTTTATATTTAGTTAGTTAAGCTTATGTTAACCCACAGGAGAACACGTTCATGGATAAACCATAAAAATAACCTTATAAACAATATATTTAAAATCTATTTATACGTGGTGTATTTTTAAAACCATTTCTTTCACATAAATTTAGTGTTTTCAAAATTCCTAAAAATTCCCAAGTATTGGCAATTTAATTTGCACTGTTTTACAGTGAAAACAACTGGGATAAAGTTTAAGAAAAACTCTTAACACTTTGTTATTTATGAGCTTTACGATTATTAATAAGTTACCACTCTACCCTTCTAAAAGAATCTTAATTGTTACTACGTCATTTCACCAAAAAAAAAACATTGCCAAGTTTGGTTAAAAAATCCAACTGAATATTAATATAAACCGAACTATAAATCAACAAGACAAAGAAGCATATATTATTCAAAGGCAACAAAAAACATCAAGCAAAATACATTTACCATTTTATAACTAAACCCAACCATTAACCCTATCTCTAGCAACAAGTACCATAATTAAACATGATTTTTTTTGCATCAGCTGCAGCCATAATTAAGTCCCTTCTCCCAAACCGCTTGGTTGCGCAAAACTTCGGCACTGCTTATGAATATGAGAGTAATGCAGAAATGAATCCCAACTCCCGTATATCTATTTCTCCACTTAACGCTAATCGGACTTTAACACTGAATATTTCATTTCCACTAACCCCACGTTCCTTGTAGTAGGTAGGCGTTCGTTGCCAAGTAACCTTGGCCACAGTTTGTTGACTTCTACTAGGGACTATTTGATTCTTGTGATCTAGTTAGTTAGTTAGGGAAAGATTTGGGGATTAGGTTTCACGTAATTTAGGGCTATTATGGGCTCGCAGGGACCAATTTTACAATAGCTGGAGCGTTTTAGCCGAAATTGGTTTGCTTCTGTATGTGAAGCGAGGATTACTTAAAATTTCCTAAACTCAAAAGTTCTTTTGGGATTGAGAACTTAAAGAGTAGATGTTGCTTAAATTAGCATAGCATATCAGAAATATAATGCAAATTAATGGATACTATACCTATGTGAATAGTTTTTAAAGTTAATATTGTAATAGTACGATTATTATTTTACAATTTTTAGTTGGTTTCTTCTTCGCTTGAAAGACAAATATTTGAAAGTTTCACTTTAGGAATTTTTTTTTGTAGAATATTTAGAAAGTTGCTAATTTAATTAGCATTTAAGAAAATAACTAATATTACAAACATATAATTTTGAAATCAATATTTCTTTCAAAAAAATAAATCAATACTTCTTTCAATAATATAAATCAATACTTCTTTTAATAAAATAAATCAATATTTATAAGTGACCTTTGAATAATGCAAATGTTTAATTTCAAATGAACTTTTGAGAATTATAAATCATTATTAAAAAAATGCCAATATAATGTAAAATTTTTTACGCATTGAAGTTTTATATACTTAGTTTTCATACACCAATTATAAATTTACACAGATTGAGAATATTACTAAATAATTATGATATGT